>QRFJ01000963.1:0-20645 GCA_006176705.1 Cocos nucifera | reverse complement strand
TTAAGGACCATTGTAACTTTCTTTTTGGAAAAAATAAATTTGCAAATGGTTTCCGTATTAACGATCTTTATCAGCTACATATTGATGTATCTATTCTAACTATCGAGCAAAACGTGAATGCCAAATAACCTAGGGATAGACCAAATGATAGGTATCAATGGCACCTAAGATTAGGTCATATAGTAGAAGATAGGATCAACAAATTAGAAAAAAATGGGCTATTGAGTCCATTGACTTCCGAGTCATATCCAATTTGTGAATCTTGTCTCCAAGGCAAAATGACCAAACTACCTTTTGTAGGATATGGGGAGAGGGCCACAGATCTCCTTGCCCTAGTACATACTGATGTGTGCAGCCCATTTGATGTGCCGACTAGAGACAATTTTATCTACTTCATTACCTTTACCGATGATCAATCTAGGTATGGATATGTGTACCTTATGAGACACAAGTTTGAAGCTTTTGAAATGTTCAAAGAATTCAGACATGAAGTAGAAAAACAAACTAAAAAATTCATTAAGATTCTTCGATCAGATCGAGGAGGTGAATACCTTAGCCAGAAATTCCTAGACTATCTTAAGAAAAATGGCATAGTCTTTCAATGAACTCCACCAGGAACACCTCAACTCAACGAGGTTTCAGAATGGAGAAATCAGACTCTATTGGATATGGTCCGATCCATGATGAGCTTCACAGACCTTCCTGATTTTCTTTGGGGACACTCATTATTAACTTCAATTTATCTACGGAATAAGGTTCCCTCTAAGACCGTTCCTACCACATCATATGAGATATGACATGGTAAGAAACCAAGTCTGAGTCATCTCAGAATTTGGGGTTGTCCAGCTCATGTCAAAAGACAACAAGCAGACAAGTTAGAGTTTAGGTCCTTCAGAGCTCGATTCATACGATATCCTAAAGAGTCATTAGGATATTATTTCTACATTCCAGAAGACCACAATGTGATTGTGAGTCGACATGCCATCTTTCATGAAAAATAGTTTATTCAAGATAGCGGCATTGGAAGGCAGATTAAGCTTGATGAGAAAGTCTCACAAGTACAATGAGCTAAGGATCAATTAGAACCAAATTAGGTTGAGCCAATAAGAACACTACCTCCTCCACCTCGTAGATCAAAAAGAGTTTTCCATCCTCCTGAATGATACTTAGGTATTATTTCAGAGAAAGTAGAGGAAATGTTCCTCATAGGTAATGGTGCTCATGGTGATGATCCCAAAACCTACAACGAGGCGATATCAGATATCGACTCTGAGAAATGGCTAGAGGCAATGCAGTCAGAAATTGACTTGATGCACTCAAACCAAGTTTGAACCTTGGTAGATCCATCAGAAGGTATAGTACCTATTGGGTGTAAATGGATCTTCAAGAGAAAGATTGGGGCAGATGGAAATGTGGAGACATTCAAGGCTAGACTAGTGGAAAAAGATTATAATCAACGTGAAGGCATTGACTATCAGGATACCTTTTTCCTAGTGGCTATGCTAAAATCCATCCGCACATTACTTGCCATTGCAGCCTATTTCGATTATGAAATATGGCAAATGGACGTGAAAATGACGTTCTTGAATGAATATCTTGAGGAAGATATCTATATGAAATAGCCGCTAGGTTTCACATCCAGTGATACTGATCACAAGGTTTGCAAGCTGCAAAGGTCCATATATGGACTTAAGCAAGCATCTTGGAGCTGGAACACTCGTTTTAATGTTGTGATCAAAATATTTGGTTTCATCAAAAATGAAGAGGGAACCATGTGTCTTCAAAAAGGTCAATGGGAGCGCTGTTGTCTTCCTTGTACTCTATGTGGATGACATCCTCCTTATTGAGAATGATATTTTCATGATGACGATAGTCAAATTATGGTTGTCCAAGGAATTCTCCATGAAAGACCTAGGTGAAGCATCCTTTATTCTAGGAATTAAGGTCTATAGGGATAGATCGAATAGGATGCTAGGACTTTCACAGAAGATGTACATAGAGGAAGTACTAAAGAGGTTTAGTATGGAAAACTCTAAGAAGGGATTAATACCCTTCAGACATGGTATTCATCTTTCTAAGAAGATGTGCCCTAGCACACCTGAGGAAATAGAATGCATGAGCAAGATCCCTTATGCTTCTACAATAGGGAGCCTCATGTATGCCATGCTACGTACACGACCTGATATAGCCCATGCTGTGAGTGTCACAAGCAGATATCAGTCAAATCTAGGTGAAGAACACTGGACTTCTATGAAATGTATTCTTAAGTACTTGAGAAGAACTAAGGATATGATGTTGGTCTTTGGTAGCGGAGAACTCCAAGTCCAGGGATACACAGATTCGGATTTCATATCCGATGTAAATGATCGAAAGTCAACATCTGGGAGTCTATTTGTGTGCAATGGTGGTGCTGTCAGCTGGAAGAGTTCCAAGCAAACCATGATAGTAGATTCCACCATGGAAGCAGAATATATCGCTGCATCAGAGGCTGCGAAGGAAGCATTCTGGTACAAGAAGTTTGCTATAGAAATTGGAGTAATGCCATCAGATGCCATTCCTCTATACTGCGACAACAATGGCGCCATAGCCCTTGCTAAGGAGCCCAGGTCTCACCAAAAATCCAAGCACATTGAGCGGCGATACCACCTCATCCGCGATTACCTCGAGAAGGGTTATGTCGAGGTCAAGAGAGTTGACTCCACAGATAATGTGGCAGACCCACTTACAAAGCCGTTGGGCCAGCAGAAGATCGAAGCCCACCTTGAGAAGATGGGACTTAGACTTGTAGCCAATTGACTTTAGGACAAGTGGGAGATTGTTAGATATATGTGCCCTAGAAGCCAGAATTGGCTGACACTTGTAATACACTTCTAGGGGCAAAATTATAATTTTGACTAAAATCAATAAAATGGGTTATTTTCTATCACATATGTGTATTTAGTGTCTGTGATACATCCTTTGAGTTAATGGTAATGATAATTCATATTTTCAAGAGTTGAAAATTTAAGACATGAATAATCATTATTAACTCATAAAATGCTCCCGACCATAGGATCATCACGAGGATGGTGATTGATCCGGAAGGTTGGTGTACAATCGCTTCTCTTTAGTAGATGAGTCTTGAGTCTACGGTGTGGAGACACCGAAGCGAGAGTACAGGTACTCGTTAGAGAACGAGGGCACTGAGCGTGACCACCTCGAGTAGTCATTAGGAAGTCTACCTTCTCGTCAATGACTGACTCGATGCTGCAGTAGGTGTGTCTGGTTCTTTGACCTGAGGTGCATCGGCAGTTCACCTTGAGGGTGTTATAGTTTGACTACACCATTACTCGGTCTCCTAGCCATATGGAATCCCTGAGGTGTATGTTGGCTATAGCATGTTCATTGTAGGAACTGGATGCATCAAGATGGAATCTATCTACCTCGGTGGTAGAGGAGCAGCCCTATGATGATCATGAGAATCAAGTCCAGAAGCCCATGGCCATGGCAGAGTGAAATAATAGAAAGAGTTTCTATTTAGGTTTTCACATCGGACTTGAATCGAATGATTACATCATATGACAGAGAACTAGGGTTTGACGAGTTCACCTTAACCCTAATCTGATCGGGGCTCAAGATAGAAGAACTTAATCACACAGGTAGCTGCACCAAGAGGTTCGCATTCAGCTCTGATGGGTTGCCACCATATACTGCTAGGTGTCACTGGTGGATTTTGGGAGCAATTAGAATGATTTAGATGATCGATCATTCTAGCTGTTCGAATCAGAAGAGTTCTGATCCATCGAAAGGAGTTTCGATGATGTCGATGATAGAGATCATGACATATCCCATTACCATACAGAACTGAACCTAACTGGGTCACACAAATAAGGGTTTGAATCTGGTGATCATCAATTGAACTAATCTAGTTCAATTGATCTGAATGAGATTCAATTAGGTTCAAGAAAATCGTGCTAGCACTCGATTGAACCTAACGTTCTTCTTTTACTATCATAAATAGTTGTCCTGACTGAGCCAAAGGAGTTTGTGCTCAATCAGAGGCCTTCACTTGGTCTGACTGGAGCTTGTCCAGGTCAGAAAAGGATTGTCTTATTTTGTAAGACAATACCTGCCATTTTTGGTCACCTGCCATTTCTCATCCTTTGACTTTGGTCAAAAGTTGACCTTTGACTGGTCAAATGTTGACCATTGACACTTTGACTTCTATCCATGTGTCACGCACCTATTGGAGAGCTGGTGGGGGCTTGTCCCCTATCAGAACCTGGCAAGGAGGAGGGCGCACGCCACCCTTGGCGTGTGCCCAAGTTGGAGGCGCCCAGGAGTCCCTATTGGATAGGGACTCCATCTCCTTTTTGGATTCCGATTAGAGTTCTCCTAAGAAACTAAGTTTGACTGGTCTTAGGCGCCATCTAAGGAGGAATCCAAGGGACTCTATTCCCACCAATTAGATTTAGATCTGATTTCATAAAGGATTGTGATTGGTTGGGAAGAAGAGGAGTTGGATCACAGATAGTCTATAAATAAGACCCTGCGCCCAACTCAAATTGCATTGGAAAGGGAATTGAAAAATCCCATGCCCAAGGCTGCCTCTCCTCTCCTCCTCCATGCCAAAGCATCTTCTCCCTCTCCTCTCCACGTCCAAAAGTGTTTTGGGTTCTTGGTTGGTGCAATCCAGACGAGAGAAAGGCGATTGAAAGCTAGAAGGCTGTGCTGCTGCAAAGGACAACTACTAATCTTCGAAAGGTGTTTTGAAGATCCTCCAGATCAGATCCAGATCTAATTTTTGGATATGTGATAGAGAAGAAAAGGATCTCTAGATCCAACCTGAGTGGATATCGGTAGAGGCTAGGCACTTGCATGGCTAGATCCAGAACCTTCCGCTGCTTACAGGATCATCAATGAGTAATAGGATTATCCTACATCAAGGTAAATTAAATTTGATTTGACTTATTTAGATTTTATTTTTATTATTAGAATAATAAGGATCAAATCTGAAACATCCTAGATTTGATTAGGATCAAAGAAAAAAAGTTTTGAAATATATCTCTTGATCCGATCAAATCTGAACAAACCTGGTCTGTGAAATCAAGATTTTCCTTCAACCTCGGCTCCTTAGCAAGGGCTATGGCGCCATTGTTGTCGCATTATAGAGGAATGGCATCTGATGGCATTACTCTGATTTCTACAGCAAAGTTCTTATACCAGAATGCTTTCTTCGCAGCCTCTGATGCAGCGATATATTCTGCTTTCATTGTGGAATCTGCTATCATAGTTTGCTTGAAACTCTTCCAGCTGACAGCACCACCATTACATACAAACAGACTCCCAGATGTCGACTTTCGATCATCTACATCGAACGTGAAATCCGAATCTATGTATCTCTAGACTTGGAGTTCTCTATTACCGAAGACCAACATCATATCCTTAGCTCTTCTTAAGTACTTAAGGATACATTTTATAGAAGTCCAGTGTTCCCACCTAGATTTGACTGATATCTGCTTGTGACACTCACAGCATGGGCTATATCAGGTCATGTACATAGCATGGCATACATGAGGCTCCCTATTGCAGAAGCATAAGAGATCTTGCTCATACATTCTATTTCCTCAGGTGTGCTAGGGCACATCTTCTTAGAAAGATGAATACCATGTCTGAAGGGTATTAACCCCTCTTAGAGTTTTCCATACGAAACCTCTTTAGGACTTCCTCTATGTACATCTTCTGTGAAAGTCCTAGCATCCTATTCGATCTATCCCTACAGACCTTAATTCCTAGAATAAAGGATGCTTCACCTAGGTCTTTCATGGAGAATTCCTTGGACAACCATAATTTGACTGTTGTCATCATGGGAATATCATTCCCAATAAGGAGGATGTCATCCATGTACAATATGAGGAAGATAACAGTGCTCCCACTGACCTTTTTGAAAACACACGGTTTCTCTTCATTTTTGATGAAACCAAATATTTTGATCACATCATTGAAATGAGTGTTCGAGCTCCGAGATGCTTGCTTAAGTCCATATATGGACCTTTGCAGCTTGCAAACCTTGTGATCAGTATCACTGGATGTGAAACCTAGAGGTTGTTCCATATAGATATCTTCCTCAAGATATGCATTCAAGAACACCATTTTCATGTCTATTTGCCATATTTCATAATCGAAATAGGCCGCAATGGCAAGCAATGTGCAAATGGATTTTAGCATAGCCACTGGGGAAAAGGTATCTTGATAGTCAATGCCGTCGCGTTGACTATAACCTTTTGGCACTAGTCTAGCCTTGAATGTCTCCACATTTCCATCTGCACCAATCTTTCTCTTGAAGATCCATTTACACCCAATAGGTACTATACCTTCTGGTGGATCTACCAAGGTCCAGACTTGGTTTGAGTGCATCGTGTCAATTTCTGACTACATTGCCTCTAGCCATTTCTCGGAGTCGATATCTAATATCGTCTTGTTGTAGGTTTTGGGATCATCACCATGAGCACCATTACCTACGAGGAACATTTTCTCTACTTCCTCTAAAATAATACCTAAGTATCTTTCAGGGGGATGGGAAACTCTTTCCGATCTATGAGGTGGAGGAGGTAGTGTTCTTATTGGCTCAACCTGATTTGGTTCCAATTGGTCCTTAGCTCATTGTGAGACTTTCTCATCAAGCTTAATCTGCTTTCGAATGCTGCTATCTTGAATAAACTATTTTTCAAGAAAGATGGCATGTCGACTCATAATCATATTATGGTCTTCTGGAATGTAGAAATAGTATCCTAATGACTCTTTAGGATATCCTATGAATCGAGCTCTGAAGGACCTAAACTCTAACTTGTCCGCTTGTTGTCTTTTGACATGAGCCGGACAACCCCAAATTCTGAGATGACTCAGACTTGGTTTCTTACCGTGCCATATCTCATATGGTGTGGTAGGAACGATTTTAGAGGAAACCCTATTTAGTAGATAAATTGAAGTTAACAATGAGTGTCCTCAAAGAAAATTAGGGAGGTCTGTGAAGCTCATCATGGATCGGACCATATCCAATAGAGTCCAATTTCTTCGTTCTAAAATCTCATTGAGTTGAGGTGTTTTTGGTGGAGTCCATTGAGAGACTATGCCATTTTTCTTGAAATAGTGTAGGAATTCCCAGCTAAGGTATTCACCTCCTCAATCTGATCGAAGAACCTTAATGGGTTTTCCAGTTTGTTTTTCTACTTCATGTCTGAATTCTTTGAACTTTTCAAAAGCTTTAGACTTATGTCTCATGAGATACACATACCCATACCTAGATAGATCATTGGTAAAGATAATGAAGTAGACAAAATTGTTTCTAGCCGGCACATCAAATGGGCCGCACACATCAGTATGTACTAGGGCAAGGAGATCTGTGGCCCTCTCCCCATGTCCAACAAAAGGGAGTTTAGTCATTTTGCCTTGAAGACAAGATTCATAAGTTGGATATGACTTGGAAGTCAATGGACTCAATAGCCTATTTTTCTCTAATTTATTGATCCTATCTTCTGCTATATGACCTAATCTTAGGTGCCATAGATACCTATCATTTGGACTATCCCTAGGTCGTTTGGCATTCATGTTTTGCTCGATAGTTAGAACAGATACATCAATATGTAGCTGATAAAGACCGTTAATAAGGAAACCATTTGCAATTTTATTTCTTTCATAAAGAATGTTACAATGATCCTTAAAGAAGGTAATCACATAGCCTTCTAGTGCTTAGCATAAAATAGAAATCAAATTTTTGCTAGCTGCAGGCAGATAATAACAGTCTTTCAAAACTAAGTCTAAACCAGATGGTAATCAAAGAGGGTATGTTCCCACCATCATTGCAGTAACTCTTGCTCCATTACTGATGCGTAGGATCATGTCTCCATCCCTCAGCCTCCTGCTATCCTTAAGATCCAGCATGGAAGTGCACAGATGAGCACTAGAACCAAACTCAAGCACCCAACTAGATGCAGAAGAAACCATAAGATTAGACTCAATAATGAGCATACCTCCAGAAGGACCTTCCTTCTTGCTCTTCAGGGTGGCAAGGTAAGTAGGGCAGTTTCGCTTCAAGTGGCCGTCGCTGTTGCAATGGAAACACTTTTCTTTGGCAGCGGTTTTCATCTTCGGCTCTGCCTTCTTCTTCTTTCCTCCTTCCATCTTCTACTTTTTCGTAGACTTCTTTTTCTTTCCAAAAGACTTTCTTTTGGAAGAAGTTCATTCCATAGCAAGAACTGAGCCTTTAGAATCTTTCATAGAAAGCTCAGCGGTGACCAGCATGTTTATTAATTCAGCCAAGGAATTTTGAAGTTTATGCATGTGGTAATTCATGATGAATTATCCATATGCATCAGTCAAAGATTGCAAAATAAGATCATTCTATAGATCCAAGTCTAACTTTACATCGAGTTTCTCAAGCTCTTTCAAGTCCTTGATCATCATCAGACAGTGATCTTGGACTAACTGCCCATCACCCATCTTAGACTTAAAAAGTCATTTCATGACTTGATATTTGGCTGCGTGACTCTGTTCACCAAATATCTCCTATAGGTGAGCCAACATTTGGCAAGCAATCCTGATATCTTTATGTTGGCATTAGAGCTTATCAGACATCGAGCCCAACATGTAATATCTGGCCTTATTATCTTTGCCTATCCATTTTTTCAGAGATGCTCTCTATTCAATGGATGGACGGACTGGTAAGGTGGGAGGGTCCTGGTCCAATACATGTATTAACTTCTCAGAACCCAAAATAATTTTGTAGTTCCTGAGCCAATCTTTATAATTGGGTCCGGTCAGTCTATGTGTGTCTCTGATACGTGCTAATGGATTGGATGCAGATATTTTCTTGTAAAGAGTCAAAGATTCAAGTTAGATACTGTAATTATGACTTAACCAATTTATTTAAGAATTTTTTTTTTAAACAAATTAGCTTTCACTATTTTCTCAGATCCCTACACTCCCTCTATAGAGATGCAAAAATCTCTATGATTAATGATTTCTAGTGGATGGTGCGGTCTCACCAACTGACTCATCACCTCACCTAACAGTTATTGGTGATGGGTTAGCCAATGAGTGAACAACTCTTGTTCAATGATTCTCTAATTATGGTGTACCCAAACTTGGTCTCTAATTCATGAATCTTACCGTATCTAGGATATTGTGATACTTTGACTTTTGACCACATGTCATGCACCTATTGGAGAGCTGGTGGGGGCCTGTCCCCCTGCTAGAACCTAGCAAGGAAGAGGGTGCACGCCACCCTTGGCGTGTGCCCAAGCTGAGGCGCCCAGGACTCCCTGTTGGATAGGGACTCCATCTCCTATTTGGATTCTAATTAGAGTTCTCCTAAGAACCAACTTTGATTGGTCTTAGGCACCCTCTAAGGAGGAATCCAAGGGACTCTATTCCCACCAATCAGATTTAGATCTGATTTCACAAAGGGTTGTGATTGGTTGGGAAGAAGAGGAGTTGGATCACGCTTAGTCTATAAATAAGACCCTGCGCCCAACTCAAAGTATGTTTTGAATCACAATTCCCCATGCCCCAAGGCTGCCTCTTCCCTCTTCCTCCATGCCAAACCCACCTTCTCCCTCTCCTCTCCATGTCCAAAAGAGTTTTGGAGCTTGGTTGGTGCGATCCAGATCAAAGAAAGGCGAGTGAAAGCTAGAAGGCTGCACTGCTGCAAAGGACGACTGCTGATCTTCAAAAGGAGTTTTGAAGATCCTCCAGATCAGATCCAGATCTAATTTTTGGAGACATGATAGAGAAGAAGAGGATCTCTAGATCCAGCCTGAGTGGATACCGGTAGAGGCCAGGCACTTGCGTGGCTAGATCCAGAACCTTCCGCTGCATACAGGATCATCAACGGGTAATAGGATTACCCACATCAAGGTAAATTAAATTTGATTTAATTTATCTAATTTTATTTTAATTTTTAAAATAATAATAATCAGATCTAAAATATCTCAGATCTGATTAGATCAAAGAGAAAAATTTTTGAAATATATCTCTTGATCTGATCAGATCTGAACGAACCTGGTCCAGAAAATCAGGATTTTCCTTCAACTGGTATCAGAGCCAAGGTTCTAAAAGTATTTAGATCTAATTTTAAATTTATTTTAATTAGAAAATAAGTAATTTTAGATGTCACATGAGATGTGATCAGATCTAAAATCAGAAAAAATTAAAATTAAATAATTTGGATCTAAGATTAGAAAATATGCATGACTAGTTCTAAAATAGAATAGTTCTATAGAATAGTCTTGCATGTTTTTGATTTAATCTGATTAAATCATATTTTAGATCTATTTATTTACTATTTTTTGATATTATAATGGTTATAATAACATCTAAAAAATAGTAAATAAAAATTATTTAATTTTAAATATCATATGAGATATGATTGATGCATGTCTAGACTAGTTGTAGAATAGTTCTACATAATTGTCTAGATTAGAATTTATTTTGATTAGATCAATTTAAATCTAATTTTTTAGATTATTATGAGATAATTTAGATCTGAAAAATATGCATGATTCGATACATGAGATGTATGCAAAATATGCCATGATTAGATCTAATTTGTATATGAGATATATGATATAGATCTAAAACTGTTTTGTAGTATTGCATGTTCCTGATTAAGGCGTTCCTCTTGGCCGTCCGGTCATAAGAATGAAGAAGGGTTTAAAGGCCCTCTCTTTCCCATTCGATGGGGTGTTCTTATGATGTGTAGGGGTGCTGCGTGTTCGTCCTTAATCAGAAACCCAAAACTTACTTTCTGCAAAACCCTAGATCCTGAAATCCCTAGGATTTATTGTGCATATTTTGTTTATGAACCCTACTTAATTAAAAATTAAGATTATGAAATATTAATTAGGTCTAAAATTGAGAATTTTAGATCTAAGACATATTCATAATACTGGGTTCGGGCTTGGGTAGCTCAATTAGGTCTAAGCGGTTGATCAAACCGAATCAAGAGTTGGTTAGATGGGATCAACAATGCTTAAATTGACCAGCCTAATAGGATTAAGTCTGGGTCAAGATCGAGTCACGATCAAGCAAGACCTAATTAGGCTCAGAGGTTAGAGTCTGGATTGTAGGCTAACCCAATTGGTTCTGGCTCAACAATTTGGTGTCTAAGGTAAGTTTGGCACATACGACCGACTGGTTTTTAATTGGAAGCTACTCGACCTGAATGCATTCTTGTACGAGTTAATGGCATATTCCTTCCACCGGTCTCACTTACCTGGCCATATCTGTTGACACAGTTCTGATCTGAGGTGGTCAATAATCCGAGCTAACCCATGCCACTAGGTTAGTCATAATTGTTATGACTATGACAAGTCTAGTTTAATGAGACCTGAATCAATTCTCCCTAAGAAAAGATTAAGTCTGAGGTCTTCCACCATTGTAGATGTGCGGGCCCTTCCCGGGGTTGATTGTTCTCGGCTGGATACAGTGGCTCAGTTGCACCGGGAAGATGCAACCATGTCTATTAGGCATTGGATGCTATGGGCTGGAGGATGAGTTGGGCTCAATATTTTGGATACGGTGAGAGACTCAATTAGGAACCCAGTCTATGCAAATGGTGGGTCTGACTTAACTAAGGAGTGGATCAATATTCTGGATACGGTGAGATTCATGAATTAGAGACCAAGTTTGGGTGCACCATGATTAGAGAATCATTGAACAAGAGTTGTTCACTCATTGGCTAACCCATCACCAATAACTGTTAGGTGAGGTGATGAGTCAGTTGGTGAGACCGCACCACCCACTAGAAATCATTAATCATGGAGATTTTCGCATCTCTACAGAGGGAGTGTAGGGATCCGAGAAAATAGTGGGAGCTAATTTGTTTAAAAATAAAATCTCTAAATAAATTGGTCAAGTCAAAATTACAGTATCTAACTAGAATCTTTGACTCTCTACAGGAAAATGTCTGCGTCCAACCCATTGGCACGTATCCTGGACACACATAGACTGACTGGACCCAATTATAAAGATTGGCTCAGGAACTACAAAATTAGTTTTGGGTTCAGAGAAGTTAACCCATGTATTTGGACCAGGACCCTCCCACCTTACCAGCCCGTCCATCCATTGAACAGAGAGCGTCTCTGAAAAAATGGATAGACGAAGATAATAAGGCCAGATATTACATGTTGGGCTCGATGTCTGATGAGCTCCAGCGCCAACATGAAGATATCGGGACTGCTCGCCAAATGTTGGCTCACCTGCAGGAGATGTTTGGTGAACAGAGTCGCGCAGCCAAATATCAAGTCACGAAATGACTTTTTAAGGCTAAGATGCGTGATGGGCAGTCAGTCCAAGATCACTGTCTGACAATGATCAAGGACATGGAAGAGCTTGAGAAGCTCGGTGTGAAGTTAGGACTTGGACCTGCAGAATGATATTATTCTGCAATCCTTGACTGATGCATATGGGCAATTCATCATGAATTACCACATGCATAAACTTCAAAATTCCTTGGCCGAATTAATGAATATGCTGGTTACCGCTGAGCTTTCTATGAAAGGTTCTAAAGGCTCAGTTCTTGCTATGGAACGGACTTCTTCCAAAAGAAAGTCTTATGGAAAGAAAAAGAAGTCTGTGAAAAAGCAAAAGGTGGAAGGATCAAAGAAGAAGAAGGCAGAGCCGAAGAAAAAGGCCGATGGCAAAGGAAAGTGTTTCCATTGCAACAGCGACGGCCATTGGAAGCGGAACTGCCCTACTTACCTGGCCACCCTGAAGAACAAGAAGGAAGGTCCTTCTGGAGGTATGCTCGTTATTGAGTCTAACCTTACGGTTTCTTCTGCATCCAGTTGGGTGCTTGACTCTGGTTCTAGTGCTCATCTGTGCACTTCCATGCAGGGTCTTGAGGATAGCAGGAGGCTGAGGGATGGAGACATGATCCTACGCATCGGTAATGGAGCAAGAGTTGCTGCAGTAGCCGTGGGAACATACCCTCTTCGATTACCATCTGGTTTAGACTTAGTTTTGAAAGACTGTTATTATGTGCCTGCAGCTAGCAGGAATTTGATTTCTGTTTCATGCTTAGCACAAGAAGGCTATGTGATTACCTTCTTTAAGGACCATTGTAACATTCTTTATGAAAGAAATAAAATTGCAAATGGTTTCCTTATTAATGGTCTTTATCAGCTACATATTGATGTACCTATTCTAACTATCGAGCAAAACGTGAATGCCAAACGACCTAGGGATAGTCCAAACGACAGATATCTATGGCACCTGAGATTAGGTCATATAGCAGAAGATAGGATCAACAAATTGGAGAAAAATGGGCTATTGAGTCCATTGACTTTTGAGTCATATCCAACTTGTGAATCTTGTCTTCAAGGCAAAATGACTAAACTCCCTTTTGTTGGACATGGGGAGAGGGCCACAGATCTCCTTGCCCTAGTACATACTGATGTGTGCGGCCCATTTGATGTGCCGGCTAGAGGCAATTTTGTCTACTTCATTACCTTTACCGATGATCTGTCTAGGTATGGGTATGTGTATCTTATGAGACACAAGTCTGAAGCTTTTGAAAAGTTCAAAGAATTCAGACATGAAGTAGAAAAACAAACTGAAAAACCCATTAAGGTTCTTCGATCAGATCGAGGAGGTGAATACCTTAGCCGAGGAATTCCTAGACTATCTCAAGGAAAATGGCATAGTCTCTCAATGGACTCCACCAGGAACACCTCAACTCAACGGGGTTTCAGAATGGAGAAATCGGACTCTATTGGATATGGTTCGATCCATGATGAGCTTCACAGACCTCCCTGATTTTCTTTGGGGACACTCATTGTTAACTTCAATTTATCTACTGAATAGGGTTCCCTCTAAAACCGTTCCTACCACACCGTATGAGATATGGCACGGTAAGAAACCAAGTCTGAGTCATCTCAGAATTTGGGGTTGTCCGGCTCATGTCAAAAGACAACAAGCGGACAAGTTAGAGTTTAGGTCCTTCAGAGCTCGATTCATAGGATATCCTAAAGAGTCATTAGGATACTATTTCTACATTCCAGAAGACCACAATGTGATTGTGAGTCGACATGCCATCTTTCTTGAAAAATAGTTTATTCAAGATAGCGGCATTGGAAAGCAGATTAAGCTTGATGAGAAAGTCTCACAAGTACAACGAGCTAAGGACCAATTGGAACCAAATCAGGTTGAGCCAATAAGAACACTACCTCCTCCACCTCGTAGATCGGAAAGAGTTTTCCCATCCCCCTGAAAGATACTTAGGTATTATTTCAGAGGAAGTAGAGAAAATGTTCCTCGTAGGTAATGGTGCTCATGGTGATGATCCCAAAACCTACAACGAGGCGATATCAGATATCGACTCCGAGAAATGGCTAGAGGCAATGCAGTCAGAAATTGACTCGATGCACTCAAACCAAGTCTGGACCTTGGTAGATCCACCAGAAGGTATAGTACCTATTGGGTGTAAATGGATCTTCAAGAGAAAGATTGGTGCAGATGGGAATGTGGAGACATTCAAGGCTAGACTAGTGGCAAAAGGTTATAGTCAACGCGAAGGCATTGACTATCAGGATACCTTTTCCCAGTGGCTATGCTAAAATCCATCCGCACATTGCTTGCCGTTGCAGCCTATTTCGATTATGAAATATGGCAAATGGACGTGAAAACGGCATTCTTAAATGGATATCTTGAGGAAGATATCTATATGGAACAGCCGCTAGGTTTCACATCCAGTGATACTGATCACAAGGTTTGCAAGCTGCAAAGGTCCATATATGGACTTAAGCAAGCATCTCGGAGCTGGAACACTCATTTCAATGATGTGATCAAAAAGTTTGGTTTCATCAAAAATGAAGAGGAACCATGTGTTTTCAAAAAGGGTCAGTGGGAGCGCTGTTGTCTTCCTCGTATTGTACGTGGATGACATCCTCCTTATTGGGAATGATATTCCCATGATTGACAACAGTCAAATTATGGTTGTCCAAGGAATTCTCCATGAAAGACCTAGGTGAAGCATCCTTTATTCTAGGAATTAAGGTCTATAGGGATAGACCGAATAGGATGCTAGGACTTTCACAGAAGATGTACATAGAGAAAGTACTAAAGAGGTTTAGTATGGAAAACTCTAAGAGGGGATTAATACCCTTCAGACATGGTATTCATCTTTCCAAGAAGATGTGCCCTAGCACACCTGAGGAAATAGAACGCATGAGCAAGATCCCTTATGCTTCTGCAATAGGGAGCCTCATGTATGCCATGCTATGTACACGACCTGATATAGCCCATGCTGTGAGTGTCACAAGCAGATATCAGTCAAATCCAGGTGAAGAACACTGGACTTCTGTGAAATGTATCCTTAAGTACTTGAGAAGAACTAAGGATATGATGTTGGTCTTTGGTAATGGAGAACTCCAAGTCCAGGGATACACAGACTCGGATTTCATGTCCGATATAGATGATCGAAAGTCGACATCTGGGAGTCTGTTTGTGTGCAATGGTGGTGCTGTCAGCTGGAAGAGTTCCAAGCAAACCATGATAGCAGATTCCACCATGGAAGCAGAATATATCGCTGCATCAGAGGCTGCGAAGGAAGCATTCTGGTACAAGAAGTTTGCTGCAGAAATTGGAGTAATGCCATCAGATGCCATTCCTCTATACTGCGACAACAATGGCGCCATAGCCCTTGCTAAGGAGCCGAGGTCTCACCAGAAATCCAAGCACATTGAGCGGCGATACCACCTCATCCGCGATTACCTCGAGAAGGGTTACGTCGAGGTCAAGAGAGTCAACTCCACAGATAATGTGGCAGACCCACTTACAAAGCCGTTGGGCCAGCAGAAGATCGAAGCCCACCTTGAGAAGATGGGACTTAGACTTGTAGCCAATTGGCTTTAGGACAAGTGGGAGATTGTTAGATATATGTGCCCTAGAAGCCAGAATTGGCTGACACTTGTAATACACTTCTAGGGGCAAAATTATAATTTTGACTAATAATCAATAAAATGGGTTATTTTCTATCACATATGTGTATTTAGTGTCTGTGATACATCCTTTGAGTTAATGGTAATGATAATTCATATTTTCAAGAGTTGAAAATTTAAGACATGAATAATCATTATTAACTCATAAAATGCTCCCGACCATAGGATCATCACGAGGATGGTGATTGATCCGGAAGGTTGGTGTACAATCGCTTCTCTTTAGTAGATGAGTCTTGAGTCTACGGTGTGGAGACACCGGAGCGAGAGTACAGGTACTCGTTAGAGAACGAGGGCACTGAGCGTGACCACCTCGAGTAGTCATTAGGGAGTCTACCTTCTCGTCAATGACTGACTCGATGCTGCAGTAGTGTGTCTGGTTCTTTGACCTGAGGTGCATCGGCAGTTCACCTTGAGGGTGTTATAGTTTGACTACACCATTACTCGGTCTCCTAGCCATATGGAACCCTGAGGTGTATGTTGGCTATAGCATGTTCATTGTAGGAACTGGATGCATCAAGATGGAATCTATCTACCTCGGTGGTAGAGGAGCAGCCCTATGATGATCATGAGAATCAAGTCCAGAAGTCCCATGGCCATGGCAGAGTGAAATAATAGAAAGAGTTTCTATTTAGATTTTCACATTGGACTCGAATCGAATGATTACATCATATGACAGAGACTAGGGTTTGACGAGTTCACCTTAACCCTAATCTGATCGGGGCTCAAGATAGAAGAACTTAATCACACAGGTAGCTGCACCAAGAGGTTCGCATTCAGCTCTGATGGGTTGCCACCATATACTGCTAGGTGTCACTGGTGGATTTTGGGAGCAATTAGAATGATTTAGATGATCGATCATTCTAGCTGTTCGAATCAGAAGAGTTCTGATCCATCGAAAGGAGTTTCGATGATGTCGATGATAGAGATCATGACATATCCCATTACCATACAGAACTGAACCTAACTGGGTCACACAAACAAGGGTTTGAATCTGGTGATCATCAATTGAACTGATCTAGTTCAATTGATCTGAATGAGATTCAATTAGGTTCAAGGAAAATCGTGCTAGCACTCGATTGAACCTAACGTTCTTCTTTTACTATCATAAATAAGTTGTCCTGACTGAGCCAAAGGAGTTTGTGCTCAATCAGAGGCCTTCATATGGTCTGACTGGAGGTTGTCCAAGTCAGAAAAGGTTGTCTTATTTTGTAAGACATTACCTGCCATTTTTGGTCACCTGCCATTTCTTGTTCTTTGACTTTGGTCAAAAGTCTACCTTTGACTGGTCAAATGTTGACCATTGACACTTTGACTTTTGACCACATGTCATGCACCTATTGGAGAGCTGGTGGGGGCCTGTCCCCCTGCCAGAACCTGGCAAGGAGGAGGGCGCACGCCACCCTTGGCGTGTGCCCAAGTTGGAGGCGCCTAGGAGTCCCTTGTTGGACAAGGACTCCATCTCCTTTTTGGATTCCAATTAGAGTTCTCCTAAGAACCAACTTTGACTGGTCTTAGGCACCCTCTAAGGAGGAATCCAGGGGACTCTATTCCCACCAATCAGATTTAGATCTGATTTCACAAAGGGTTGTGATTGGTTGGGAAGAAGAGGAGTTGGATCACAGCTTAGTCTATAAATAAGACCCTGCGCCCAACTCAAAGATGAATTGAATCAAATTTCCCATGCCCCAAGGCTGCCTCTCCCCTCTTCCTCCATGCCAAACCCACCTTCTCCCTCTCCTCTCCACGTCCAAAAGGAGTTTTGGACCTTGGTTGGTGCGATCCAGATCAAAGAAAGGCGATGAAAAGCTAGAAGGCTGCGCTGCTGCAAAGGACGACTGCTGATCTTCAAAAGGAGTTTTGAAGATCCTCCAGATCAGATCCAGATCTGATTTTTGGAGATGTGATAGAGAAGAAGAGGATCTCTAGATCCAGCCCAAGTGGATACCGGTAGAGGCCAGGCACTTGCGTGGCTAGATCCAGAACCTTCCGCTGCAAACAGGATCATCAATGGGTAATAGGATTACCCAATCAAGGTAAATTAAATTTGATTTAATTTATCTAATTTTATTTTAATTTATTAAAATAATAATAATTAGATCTAAAACATATCAAGATCTGATTATGATCAAAGAAAAAATTTTTTAAAATATATCTCTTGATCTGATCAGATCTGAACGAACCTGGATCCAAGAAATCAGGATTTTCCTTCAACATATATGGTGGCAACCCATCAGAGCTGAATGTGAACCTCTTGGTGCAGCTACCTATGTGATTAAGTCCTTCTATCTTGAGCCCTGATCAGATTAGGGTTAAGGTAAACTCGTCAAACCCTAGTTTCTGTCATATGACGTAATCATTCGATTCGAGTCCGATGTGAAAATCTAAATAGAAACTCTTTCTATTATTTCACTCTGCCATGGCCATGGACTTCTGGACTTGATTCTCATGATTATCATAGGGCTGCTCCTCTACCACCGAGGTAGATAGATTCCATCTTGATGCCATCCAATTCCTACAATGAACATGCTATAGCCAACATACACCTCAGGGTTCCATATGGCTAGGAGATCGAGTAATGGTGTAGTCAAACTATAACACCCTCAAGGTGAACTACCGATGCACCTTAGATCAAAGAACTAGACACACTACTGCAGCATCGAGTCAGTCATTGATAAGAAGGTAGACTTCCTAATGACTACTCGAGATGGTAATGCTCAGTGCCCTCATTCTCTAACGAGTATCTGTACTCTCACTCCGGTGTCTCCACATCGTAGACTCAAGACTCATCTATTAGAGGGATGTGATTGTATACCAACCTTCCAGATCAATCACCATCCTCATGATGATCCTATGGTCGGAAGTATTTTATGAGTTAACAATGATTATTCATGTCTTAAATTTTTAACTTTTGAAAATATGAATTATCATTATCATTAACTCAAATGATGTATCACAGACACTAAATACACATATGTGATATAAAATAATCCATTTTATTGATATTAGTTAAAATTACAATTTTGCCCCTGGAAGTGTATTACAAGTGCCAGGCAATTCTGGCTTCTATGGCACATATATCTAACATATTGATCCACTCCTTAGTTAAGTCAAACCCACCATTTACACAGACTGGATTCCTAATTGAGTCTCTCACCGTATCCGAAATATTGAGCCTAACTCATCCTCCAGCCCATAGCATCCAATGCCTAATAGACATGGTTGCATCTTTTCGGTGCAACTGAGCCACTATATCCAGTCGAGAACAATCAACCCCGAGGAAGGGCCCGCACATCTACAATGGTGGAAGACCTCAGACTTAATCTTTTCTTAGGAAGAATTGATTCAGGTCTCATTAAACTAGACTTGTCATAGTCATAACAATTATGACTAACCTAGTGGCATGGGTTAGCTTGGATTATTGACCACCTCAAATTAGAATTGAGTTGACAGATATGGCCAGGTAAGTGAGACCGGTGGAAGGGATATGCCATTAACTCGTACAAGAATACATTCAGGTCGAGTAGCTCTCAATTAAAAATCAATCGGTCGTATGTGCCAAACTTACCTTAGACACCAAATTATTGAGCCAGAACCAATTGGGTTAGCCTACAATCCAGACTCTAACCTCTGAGCCTAATTAGGTCTTGCTTGATCATGACTCGATCTTGACCCAGACTTAATCCTATTAGGCTGATCAATTTAAGCATTGTTAATCCCATCTAACCAACTCTTGATTCGGTTTGATCAACTGCTTAGACCTAATTGAGCTACCCAAGCCCGAACCTAGTATTATGAATATGTCTTAGATCTGAAATTCTTAATTTTAGACTTAATTAATATTTCATAATCTTAATTTTTAATTAAGTAGGGTTCATAAATAAAATATGCACAATAAATCCTAGGATTTCAGGATCTAGGGTTTTGCAGAAAGTAAGTTTTGGATTTCTAATTAAGGACGAACATGCAGCATTCCTACACATCATAAGAACACTCCATCGGATGGGAGGAGAGGGCCTTTAAACCCTTTCTTTATTCTTATGATCGGACGGCCAAGAGGAATGCCTTAATTAGGAACATGTAATACTACAAAATAATTTTAGATCTATATCATATATCTCATATACAAATTAGATCTAATCATAACATATTTTGCATACATCTCATGTATCAAATCATGCATATTTTTAGATCTAAATTATCTCATAATAATCTAAAAAATTAGATTTAAATTGATCTTATCAAAATAAACTCTAATCTAGACAACTATGTAGAACTATTCTACAACTAGTCTAGACATGCATCAATCATATCTCATATGATGTTAAAATTAAATAATTTTTATTTATTATTTTTTAGATATTATTATAATAATTATAATATCAAAAAATAGTAAATAAATAGATCTAAAATATGATTTAATTAAATTAAATTAAAAACATGCAAGACTATTCCAATCATGCATAATTTCTAATCTTAGATCCAAATCATTTAATTTTAATTTTTTTGATTTCAAATCTGATCACATCTTATGTGACATCTAAAATTACTTATTTTTTAATTAAAATAAATTTAAAATTAGATCTAAATATTTTAGAACCTTGGCTCTGATATCAGTTGAAGGAAAATCCTGATTTCTTGGACTAGGTTCGTTTAGATCTGATTAGATCA
>QRFJ01000962.1:104124-278639 GCA_006176705.1 Cocos nucifera | reverse complement strand
GGATTAACGGTAAGACTTGTCAAAACACTAATTTCTATCATAATGATCTTAATCATTTCGATTCAAGTCCGATAGTGAAAATCTAATAAAAAAACTCTTTCTATTATTTTACTCTCTTGCCGATGGCCATGGGCTTATAAACTTAGTTCTCATGAATTCACTCATAGGCTGCTCTCAATCCATCTAGGTAGATAGATTCATCTTGGTTGCAATCCAATTCTACAAGACATGCTTATAGCAACATACATTTCAGGGATTTTTGAAATGGCAAGGAAGATCCGAAGTATTATGTAGTCACAACTATAAACATCCTCAAGGTGAATGTTCGATTGACCTCAGGTCAAAGAAACTGACACAACACTGCATTCTTCGAGTCAGTCATCGACGAGAAGGTAGATTTTCCTATGACTTACTCGAGGTGGTCACGCTCAGTGTTCTGCGTTTACTCTAAGAGTACCATGTTACTCTCGCATTCCGTGGTTCTACACCATAGACTCAAGATATCTACTATGATAAGAAAGATGATTTTGTACACCAACCTTTACAGATCAATTCTACCATCCCCATGACGATCTACGGTCAGGAAGCCTTTTATGAGTTAATAAATTGAATAATTCATGTCTAAAATTTTTCATTCTTGGAAAATATTGAATTATATCATTACCATTAATCAGGGATGTCATCACAGGGAAGTAAATACAATATGATAAAAATTAATTTATTTTTTATTTATATCAAAATTATAATTTCGTCCTAGAAGTGTATTAAAGTGTCACAGCCCAATTCTTAATTTAGGGCACACTATATCTAGTAGTTTGACCATATATTGTCATTTTTCGATAATTAAGCACTAAGTTTTTTTATTTTCACATTCTTTATTAAGATTAGTCTTAAATGGATGTAAGCAATTCAGAAAAAAAGTGGAGCCAAATAGAAAAAATTCACCATAAAAATTTTAAGAAATCGCTCGATCATTGTCTGAAAAGATGTTAATCTGCACCTTAAAAGTAAGCGATGGAGCATTTACAAAAACCAACAGCGGCATGTGTCTAATAGGCTAAAGTTCAAAATCGCGGCATATGAATTGTGGTCTTTCTTGGTCCTCTAGGTGCAATGGGAATTTGACTTGTAGCCGGAAGTATCCATCTAGAAAGCAATAAAAATCATGTTCGGCTAACCTCTTAACATCTGATCGAATGAATGAAGGGGGAAAATCGCTCCTTTCTTATAGCACATTCAATTTTCTTAATAATCAAATATACAGAGACTCTCCATCAGTTTAAACCTATTGGCACAAGTTCATTTATTTCTTTTGGACACTGTAACCACCAGACTCTTTAGGGACCACTGATTGGTTATAACCCATGAGCTATCAAGATTGGAGTACGATATCTCCATTTTCAACAACTTGAGAATTTCTTTCTTTACTTACCTCCCTCATAGTAGGGTTTTGCCATGTCTTTTAGGGGGCACTTTAAGTTGAGTTAGCATTTCCCCTAGGTAAACTTCAATGTTGAATGATTGAAGGGCTTAACCCCTTTCAGATGTCAGCACAGTCCAACCATAATTGCTTCTTGATTTTCTTAGGACAGTCAATAATTCTTATCTTCTTGCATGGGGTCTAGGTTTTGCAAATCATGATTACTGACCAGATTTCGATAGCCTAGGTGAAGAAAAATCTGACTTTTCTGGACCAGGTTCGGTTTAGATCTGTAAGATCAAGAGATATATTCAAAAATTTTTTTTCTCTTGCATCATGATCAAATCTGGAATATTTAGATCTATTCTATATTTATTTTAATATTAATATAATTTAGATAAATTAAATAGATTTAATTTATTCCCTTGAAGAGATGAATCCTATTATCCGTCTGTAGATCCTGATAACGCAGTGCGAAAGGCGTTCCTGGATCAAGCCATGCAAAGTCACTGCGACTCTACTAGTATCCTACTCAGGTGAGATTAGAGATCCTCTTCTTCTCTTCATGCTCCAAAATTAGATTGAGATTACTCTGGCAGGATCTATCAAAATCTCTTTGAGATCAGCAGTGTCCTTACTGTGCAGCAACGCAGCTTCTAGCTTTTCAGTCGCCTTTCTTCGTCGGATGACCACCAACACAAGTTCACAAACTCCTTTTGGATTTATTGGAGAGGAGAGGTGAGAGTGAGGTATGGCATGGAGGAAGAGGGAGAAGCTAGCCTGGGCATGCGAGAATATGTCTGCATTTTTTAATTTGAGTTGGCGCGGGTCATTATATTAGACAAGCTGATCCAACTCCTCTTTCTTCCCAACCAATCACAACCCTTAGTAAAATTCAGATCTCCAAATCTGATGGTGGAATAGAGTCCCTAGATTCCTGCCTTAGTGGGTGCCTAAGACCAGTCAAAGTTGATTCTAGGAGAAATTAATTGGACAAAAAGAAGATTGGCGAGGTCCCTGTCAATCAGGGGACTCCTAAGCACCTCCAGCTTTGGCACACGCTCAAGGTGGCATGTGCACCTCGCTCCTTTGCTCAGTTCTCGTTAGGCAGGATCAGGCCCCACCAGTACTCTCCCAATAGTGCATAAACATGACAAAAGTCAAAGTGTCATAATGGTCAATGTTGGACATCAACAGTCAACGTTTTGGCCAAGTAAGGGAGGAAAATGCGAGGTGAGCAAAGACAGTAAGTCTTACAAAATAAGGACAACTTTTGTACTTGGAAGCTCCATCTAGACAAAGTGAAGCTTACTAAATGAGCACAAACTCTATGGCTCGTATAGCGACATACTATTTGATGATAGTAAAGAGCAAGAGTTAGGTTCAATCGAGTGCTAGCACTTACTTCTGAACACTAATGAAATCTCATTCTTAAAGATCATTGAATGGATCAGTTCAATGATTGATCACGCTATTCAATACCTTGTTTGTTGTGTCCAGTTAGTAGTTATTCTATATGGTTAACTAGGATATGATCTGATCTTATCACGACTATCATCCGACAACTCCTTTCGTGGAATCAAGAAACTCTTGCTTTCGAACAGCTTAGGAATGATGATTTACTAAATCATTCTAATTCTCCTCCAAACAAGTCATCCATGACCTGTAGCAGTGATATGGTGGCAATCAAACAAGAACTGAATGCTGAACCTCTGGTGCAGCTCCTACTGTGATTGAAGTTCTCATCTGGACCTCGATCAGATTAGAGGTTAAGGTGAACCTCTGTAAATTCCCAGTCCTACCATATATGATGTAATCGATTGTCCGATCTTCACAAAAGTCCCCAATGTGAAAACCAATAGACAACTCTTTCTATATTTCACTGCTACATGAGCACAATGGCCTTCAACAGAACCTTTGATTCTCACATGATCATCACAGGCTGCTCCTCTACACCAAGGTAGATAGATTCCATTTGTGCTATCCCAGTTCCTACAATTTGAACATGCTTTAGCCAACATAACACCTAGGTTGTATTGGCTAGGAGACCGAGTATAGTGAGATCAGAACTATAAACCTCTCAGTGAGAGATCTTCGTCAAGAAGACAATCAGGTGTCAAAGAACCATTGACACTACGTCGCATCGATCATCAACGACGAAGGTGAGGACTCCTGACATGACTACTCGAGATGGTCACGCTCAGTGCCTCGGTTCTCTCTAACGAGTTATCGTAACTGCTATCCGTTCTCCACATCATAGCTCAAGACCATCTACTAAAATGAAATATGGTACACCAACCTTTCCAGATCAATCACCATTCCTGATAGATTCATGGTATGGAAGCATTTATGGAGTTAATAATGATTATTCATGTCTTAATTTAACTCTTAAAAATATGAATTATCATTTACCATTAACTTAAAGATGTAATCACAGGACACTATGATACACATTATGTGATAAATATACCATTTTATACGATATTAGTTCAATTATAATTTTGCCGCCTAAAGAATGTATTAACAAGTGATCAGCCATTCTGGCTTCTGGGTATTATATCTAACAATCTCCACTTATCACTACAAAGACAATTGGCTAGAAGTCTAATTTCCATCTTCTTAAGGTGCGGTTACTCTTCTGCTTGCCCAACGCTTTGTAAAGTGGGTCTGCCATTATTATCTACGAGTTGACTCTCTTGACCTCGACATAACCCATTCTCGAGGTAATCGAGATGACCAGGGTGTATCGCTGCTTGATGTGCTTGGACTATTTTGGTGAAGACCCTCGGCTCATTAGCAAGGGCTATGGCACATTCATTATCGTAGTACAGAAGGGAATGCATCTGATAAGATTACTCCTTCAATTTCTCTGCTAGCACTGCAGCAAACTTCTTGTACCAGAATGCTTCCTTCGCAGCCTCTGATGCAGCGATATATTCTGCTTCCATGGTGGAATCTGCTATCAGTTTGCTTGGAAACTCTTCCAGCTGACAGCACCACCATTGCACACAAACAGACTTCCAGATGTCGACTTTCGATCATCTATATCGGACATGAAATCCGAGTCTGTGTATCCCTGAACTTGGAGTTCTCCATTACCAAAGACCAACATCATATCCTTAGTTCTTCTCAAGTACTTAAGGATACATTTCACAGAAGTCCAGTGTTCTTCACCTGGATTTGACTGATATCTGCTTGTGACACTCACAGCATGGGCTATATCAGGTCGTGTACATAGCATGGCATACATGAGGCTCCCTATTGCAGAAGCATAAGGGATCTTGCTCATGCGTTCTATTTCCTCAGGTGTGCTAGGGCACATCTTCTTGGAAAGATGAATACCATGTCTGAAGGGTATTAATCCCCTCTTAGAGTTTTCCATACTAAACCTCTTTAGTACTTCCTCTATGTACATCTTCTGTGAAAGTCCTAGCATCCTATTCGGTCTATCCCTATAGACCTTAATTCCTAGAATAAAGGATGCTTCACCTAGGTCTTTCATGGAGAATTCCTTGGACAACCATAATTTGACTGTTGTCATCATGGGAATATCATTCCCAATAAGGAGGATGTCATCCACGTACAATACGAGGAAGACAACAGCGCTCCCACTGACCTTTTTGAAAACACATGGTTCCTCTTCATTTTTGATGAAACCAAATATTTTGATCACATCATTGAAATGAGTGTTCCAGCTCCGAGATGCTTGCTTAAGTCCATATATGGACCTTTGCAGCTTGCAAACCTTGTGATCAGTATCACTGGATGTGAAACCTAGCGGCTGTTCCATATAGATATCTTCCTCAAGATATCCATTTAAGAATGCCATTTTCACGTCCATTTGCCATATTTCATAATCGAAATAGGCTGCAATGGCAAGCAATGTGCGGATGGATTTTAGCATAGCCACTGGGGAAAAGGTATCCTGATAGTCAATGCCTTCGCGTTGACTATAACCTTTTGCCACTAGTCTAGCCTTGAATGTCTCCACATTCCCATCTGCACCAATCTTTCTCTTGAAGATCCATTTACACCCAATAGGTACTATACCTTCTGGTGGATCTACCAAGGTCCAGACTTGGTTTGAGTGCATCGAGTCAATTTCTGACTGCATTGCCTCTAGCCATTTCTCGGAGTCGATATCTGATATCGCCTCGTTGTAGGTTTTGGGATCATCACCATGAGCACCATTACCTACGAGGAACATTTTCTCTACTTTCCTCTGAAATAATACCTAAGTATCTTTCAGGGGGATGGAAAACTCTTTCCGATCTACGAGGTGGAGGAGGTAGTGTTCTTATTGGCTCAACCTGATTTGGTTCCAATTGGTCCTTAGCTCGTTGTACTTGTGAGACTTTCTCATCAAGCTTAATCTGCTTTCCAATGCCGCTATCTTGAATAAACTATTTTTCAAGAAAGATGGCATGTCGACTCACAATCACATTGTGGTCTTCTGGAATGTAGAAATAGTATCCTAATGACTCTTTAGGATATCCTATGAATCGAGCTCTAAAGGACCTAAACTCTAACTTGTCCGCTTGTTGTCTTTTGACATGAGCCGGACAACCCCAAATTCTGAGATGACTCAGACTTGGTTTCTTACCGTGCCATATCTCATACGGTGTGGTAGGAACGGTTTTAGAGGGAACCCTATTCAGTAGATAAATTGAAGTTAACAATGAATGTCCCCAAAGAAAATCAGGGAGGTCTGTGAAGCTCATCATGGATCGAACCATATCCAATAGAGTCCGATTTCTCCATTCTGAAACCCCGTTGAGTTGAGGTGTTCCTGGTGGAGTCCATTGAGAGACTATGCCATTTTTCCTTGAGATAGTCTAGGAATTTTCGGCTAAGGTATTCACCTCCTCGATCTGATCGAAGAACCTTAATGGGTTTTTCAGTTTGTTTTTCTACTTCATGTCTGAATTCTTTGAACTTTTCAAAAGCTTCAGACTTGTGTCTCATAAGATACACATACCCATACCTAGACAGATCATCGGTAAAGGTAATGAAGTAGACAAAATTGCCTCTAGCCGGCACATCAAATGGGCCGCACACATCAGTATGTACTAGGGCAAGGAGATCTGTGGCCCTCTCCCCATGTCCAACAAAAGGGAGTTTAGTCATTTTGCCTTGAAGACAAGATTCACAAGTTGGATATGACTCGAAAGTCAATGGACTCAATAGCCCATTTTTCTCCAATTTGTTGATCCTATCTTCTGCTATATGACCTAATCTCAGGTGCCATAGATATCTGTCGTTTGGACTATCCCTAGGTCGTTTGGCATTCACGTTTTGCTCGATAGTTAGAATAGGTACATCAATATGTAGCTGATAAAGACCATTAATAAGGAAACCATTTGCAATTTTATTTCTTTCATAAAGAATGTTACAATGGTCCTTAAAGAAGGTAATCACATAGCCTTCTTAGTGCTAAGCATGAAACAGAAATCAAATTCCTGCTAGCTGCAGGCACATAATAACAGTCTTTCAAAACTAAGTCTAAACCAGATGGTAATCGAAGAGGGTATGTTCCCACGGCTACTGCAGCAACTCTTGCTCCATTACCGATGCGTAGGATCATGTCTCCATCCCTCAGCCTCCTGCTATCCTCAAGACCCTGCATGGAAGTGCACAGATGAGCACTAGAACCAGAGTCAAGCACCCAACTGGATGCAGAAGAAACCGTAAGGTTAGACTCAATAACGAGCATACCTCCAGAAGGACCTTCCTTCTTGTTCTTCAGGGTGGCCAGGTAAGTAGGGCAGTTCCGCTTCCAATGGCCGTCGCTGTTGCAATGGAAACACTTTCCTTTGACATCGGCCTTTTTCTTCGGCTCTGCCTTCTTCTTCTTTGATCCTTCCACCTTTTGCTTTTTCACAGACTTCTTTTTCTTTCCATAAGACTTTCTTTTGGAAGAAGTCCATTCCATAGCAAGAACTGAGCCTTTAGAACCTTTCATAGAAAGCTCAGCGGTAACCAGCATATTCATTAATTCGGCCAAGGAATTTTGAAGTTTATGCATGTGGTAATTCATGATGAATTGCCCATATGCATCAGTCAAGGATTGCAGAATAATATCGTTCTGCAGATCCAAGTCTAACTTCACACCGAGCTTCTCAAGCTCTTCCATGTCCTTGATCATTCATCAGACAGTGATCTTGGACTGACTGCCCATCACGCATCTTAGCCTTAAAAAGTCATTTCGTGACTTGATATTTGGCTGCGCGACTCTGTTCACCAAACATCTCCTGCAGGTGAGCCAACATTTGGCGAGCAGTCCCGATATCTTCATGTTGGCGCTGGAGCTCATCAGACATCGAGCCCAACATGTAATATCTGGCCTTATTATCTTCGTCTATCCATTTTTCCAGAGACGCTCTCTGTTCAAGTGGATGGACGGGCTGGTAAGGTGGGAGGGTCCTGGTCCAATACATGGGTTAACTTCTCGAAACCCAAAATAATTTTGTAGTTCCTGAGCCAATCTTTATAATTGGGTCCAGTCAGTCTATGTGTGTCCAGGATACGTGCCAATGGGTTGGACGCAGACATTTTTCCTGTAGAGAGTCAAAGATTCTAGTTAGATACTGTAATTATGACTTGACCAATTTATTTAGGATTTTATTTTTAAACAAATTAGCTCCCACTATTTTCTCGGATCCCTACACTCCCTCTGTAGAGATGCGAAAATCTCCATGATTAATGATTTCTAGTGGGTGGTGCGGTCTCACCAACTGACTCATCACCTCACCTAACAGTTATTGGTGATGGGTTAGCCAATGAGTGAACAACTCTTGTTCAATGATTCTCTAATCATGGTGCACCCAAACTTGGTCTCTAATTCATGAATCTCACCGTATCCGGAATATTGATCCACTCCTTAGTTAAGTCAGACCCACCATTTGCATAGACTGGGATTCCTAATTGAGTCTCTCACCGTATCCAAAATATTGAGCCCAACTCATCCTCCAGCCCATAGCATCCAATGCCTAATAGACATGGTTGCATCTTCCCGGTGCAACTGAGCCACTGTATCCAGCCGAGAACAATCAACCCCGGGAAGGGCCCGCACATCTACAATGGTGGAAGACCTCAGACTTAATCTTTTCTTAGGGAGAATTGATTCAGGTCTCATTAAACTAGACTTGGTCATAGTCATAACAATTATGACTAACCTAGTGGCATGGGTTAGCTCGGATTATTGACCACCTCAGATCAGAACTGTGTCAACAGATATGGCCAGGTAAGTGAGATCGGTGGAAGGAATATGCCATTAACTCGTACAAGAATGCATTCAGGTCGAGTAGCTTCCAATTAAAAATCAGTCGGTCGTATGTGCCAAACTTACCTTAGACACCAAATTGTTGAGTCAGAACCAATTGGGTTAGCCTACAATCCAGACTCTAACCTCTGAGCCTAATTAGGTCTTGCTTGATCGTGACTCGATCTTGACCCAGACTTAATCCTATTAGGCTGGTCAATTTAAGCATTGTTGATCCCATCTAACCAACTCTTGATTCGGTTTGATCAACCGCTTAGACCTAATTGAGCTACCCAAGCCCGAACCCAGTATTATGAATATGTCTTAGATCTAAAATTCTCAATTTTAGACCTAATTAATATTCCATAATCTTAATTCTTAATTAAGTAGGGTTCATAAACAAAATATGCACAATAAATCCTAGGGTTTCAGGATCTAGGGTTTTGCAGAAAGTAAGTTTTGGGTTTCTGATTAAGGACGAACATGCAGCACCCCTACACATCATAAGAACACCCCATCGAATGGGAAGAGAGGGCCTTTAAACCCTTCTTCGTTCTTATGACCGGACGGCCAAGAGGAACGCCTTAATCAGGAACATGCAATACTACAAAATAGTTTTAGATCTATATCATATATCTCATATACAAATTAGATCTAATCATGGCATATTTTGCATACATCTCATGTATCGAATCATGCATATTTTTCAGATCTAAATTATCTCATAATAATCTAAAAAATTAGATTTAAATTGATCTAATCAAAATAAATTCTAATCTAGATAATTATGTAGAACTATTCTACAACTAGTCTAGACATGCATCAATCATATCTCATATGATATTTAAAATTAAATAATTTTTATTTGCTATTTTTTAGATGTTATTATAATCATTATAATATCAAAAAATAGTAAATAAATAGATCTAAAATATGATTTAATCAAATTAAATTCAAAAACATGCAAGACTATTCTATAGAACTATTCTATTTTAGAACTAGTCATGCATATTTTCTAATCTTAGATCCAAATCATTTAATTTTAATTTTTTCTGATTTCAGATCTGATCACATCTCATGTGACATCTAAAATCACTTATTTTCTAATTAAAATAAATTTAAAATCAGATCTAAACACTTTTAGAACCTTGGCTCTGATACCAGTTGAAGGAAAATCCTGATTTCCCGGACCAGGTTCGTTCAGATCTGATCAGATCAAGAGATATATTTTAAAAATTTTTTTTCTTTGATCTAATCAGATCTTGATATTTTAGATCTAATTCTTATTATTTTAATAAATTAAAATAAAATTTAGATAAATTAAATCAAATTTAATTTACCTTGAAGTGGGTAATCCTATTACCCGTTGATGATCCTGTATGCAGCGGAAGGTTCTGGATCTAGCCACGCAAGTGCCTGGCCTCTACCGGTATCCACTCGGGTTGGATCTGGAGATCCTCTTCTTCTCTATCACATCTCCAAAAATTAGATCTGGATCTGATCTGGAGGATCTTCAAAACTCCTTTTGAAGATCAGCAGTCGTCCTTTGCAGCAGCGCAGCCTTCTAGCTTTCAGTCGCCTTTCTCTTGATCTGGATTGCACCAACCAAGATCCAAAACTCCTTTTGGACGTGGAGAGGAGAGGGAGAAGATGGACTTGGCATGGAGGAAGGAGGAGGAGAGGCAGCCTTGGGGCATGGAGAATTATGATTCAATTTTTAATTGAGTTGGGCGCAGGGTCTTATTTATAGACTAAGCGTGATCCAACTCCTCTTCTTCCCAACCAATCACAACCCTTTGTGAAATCAGATCTAAATCTGATTGGTGGGAATAGAGTCCCCTGGATTCCTCCTTAGAGGGTGCCTAAGACCAGTCAAAGTTGGTTCTTAGGAGAACTCTAATTGGAATCCAAAAAGGAGATGGAGTCCCTGTCCAACAAGGGACTCCTAGGCGCCTCCAACTTGGGCACACGCCAAGGGTGGCGTGCGCCCTCCTCCTTGCCAGGTTCTGGCAGGGGGACAGGCCCCCACCAGCTCTCCAATAGGTGCATGACATGTGGTCAAAAGTCAAAGTGTCAATGGTCAACATTTGACCAGTCAAAGGTCAGACTTTTGACCAAAGTCAAAGAACAAGAAATGGCAGGTGACCAAAAATGGCAGGTAATGTCTTACAAAATAAGACAACCTTTTCTGACTTGGACAACCTCCAGTCAGACCATATGAAGGCCTCTGATTGAGCACAAACTCCTTTGGCTCAGTCAGGACAACTTATTTATGATAGTAAAAGAAGAACGTTAGGTTCAATCGAGTGCTAGCACGATTTTCTTGAACCTAATTGAATCTCATTCAGATCAATTGAACTAGATCAGTTCAATTGATGATCACCAGATTCAAACCCTTGTTTGTGTGACCCAGTTAGGTTCAGTTCTGTATGGTAATGGGATATGTCATGATCTCTATCATCGACATCATCGAAACTCCTTTCGATGGATCAGAACTCTTCTGATTCGAACAGCTAGAATGATCGATCATCTAAATCATTCTAATTGCTCCCAAAATCCACCAGTGACACCTAGCAGTATATGGTGGCAACCCATCAGAGCTGAATGCGAACCTCTTGGTGCAGCTACCTGTGTGATTAAGTTCTTCTATCTTGAGCCCCGATCAGATTAGGGTTAAGGTGAACTCGTCAAACCCTAGTCTCTGTCATATGATGTAATCATTCGATTCAAGTCCAATGTGAAAATCTAAATAGAAACTCTTTCTATTATTTCACTCTACCATGGCCATGGGCTTCTGGACTTGATTCTCATGATCATCATAGGGCTGCTCCTCTACCACCGAGGTAGATAGATTCCATCTTGATGCAATCCAGTTCCTACAATGAACATGCTATAGCCAACATACACCTCAGGGTTCCATATGGCTAGGAGACCGAGTAATGGTGTAGTCAAACTATAACACCCTCAAGGTGAACTGCCGATGCATCTCAGGTCAAAGAACCAGACACACTACTGCAGCATCGAGTCAGTCATTGACGAGAAGGTAGACTTCCCTAATGACTACTCGAGGTGGTCACGCTCAGTGCCCTCGTTCTCTAACGAGTACCTGTACTCTCGCTCCGGTGTCTCCACACCGTAGACTCAAGACTCATCTACTAAAAAAAAGTGATTGTACACTAACCTTCCAGATCAATCACCATCCTCGTGATGATTCTATGGTTGGAAGCATTTTATGAGTTAATAATGATTATTCATGTCTTAAATTTTCAACTCTTAAAAATATGAATTATCATTACCATTAACTTAAATGATGTATCACAGACACTATATACACATATGTGATAGAAAATAACCCATTTTATTGATATTAGTCAAAGTTATAATTTTGCCCCTAGAAGTGCATTACAAGTGTCAGCCAATTCTGGCTTCTAGGGCATATATATCTAACACTAGGTAGGCATATTTAAGGTGCTTAGAAAGTGATTTTAGCTCTAACTTTGGTGCTTCATCAATCGATGGTTTGGGCAGTGGTTCGACCATTAACTCAAATGGTTCCACTGGGCTCTCCAATCTTGATTCCATCCTATGCTTGCTGATTGTAGTGACTTCATCGATCTCTTCAAATTCTTGGTCCATCAAAAGTTCAAAGTTGAACTCTTCATCGCTGAGGTCAATGGGGTCATATGCATTATCTTGAATCCAGTTCAGATCGTTTGTTTCAGTTAGATGGAAGATGTTCAATTCTATTAACATGTTGCCAAAAGAAAGTTATATTAATTCATTTTAGCAGTTGATTTGAGCATTAGCTATGGCAAGAAATGGTCTACCTAGAATGATCGGGATTTGACACTTTGGATTTGATATAGGTTCAGTCTCTAAAATTATAAAATCCACTGGATAGATGAAGTCACTAATTTTGATTAGCACATCCTCAACTATTTCCCTTGGAATTTTTAAGGATCAGTCTGCTAGTTGTAGGGTCATCTCCGTTGGCTTGAGTTTCCCTAACCCTAATTGCTCATATACGGAATATGGCAATATGTTAACACTTGCCCCTAAATCTAATAGAGCCTTATCAATTAAGGTTTCTCCTACAATGCATGAGATGGTGGGGGACCTTGGGTCTTTGTACTTTACTGGTATGTAGTTTGACAAGTATGAACTCACACTAGCTGCTAGAAAGGCTCTCTTAGGTACATTGGTGGTCTTTTTCTTGGGACACAGATCCTTAAGGAATTTAGCATAAGCAGGGACTTGTTGGATCATGTCTAGTAAGGAAATGTTCACCTTAACTTGCTTGAAGACCTCCAAGATCTTATCTAATTAGGCTGAGTTTTGGTTAGGCCTAAGTCTGTTAGGGAAGGGTGCTATAACCTTAGTAGTTGGTCCGTTAACTCCTGGTAAGGGCTCTGCTATCGAATTTGGTGTTGCATCAGGTTCTGATGCATTGGATTTTTCAAGTTGGCCCTGGTCAGACAGTGATTCAGATAGTGGGTCTTCTATCTCTTCTTCTATTTTGGGTGTGTCCATATGGTTATCTATTTATTTTCCAGATCTTAATGTATGAATGGCATTCAATTGGTTGATCTGGGGTCCTTGTTGGGGTAGTTGGTTGTTTTGATTTCTGAGGTTAGCCTCGGATTGACTTGATAATCTACCCTTTTCTCTTTCACTAACTATAGTGGCTAACTGACCTAGCTGCATTTCTAGACGGGCAATTGCCTGGGTATTTACATTTAATAATTGGCCCGTGGTTTGCATAAAATTATTTAGTGTAAATGTGGTTTTGGAAGTTGATTTAAGCAAGACTTCCAACCCCATTTCTAAAGTGTTCAACCTTTTCTCTTGACCAAATCTTGGTGGGTTAGCTGGTGCTTGGTTGGTCCTTAGATAAGATTGGTTTCAGACATGACTACCTGAATTGGAACCTTATGACCATGAAAAATTTGGATGGTTTCTCCATCCTGGGTTATACATTGGTGCATATGGATCGTTTATAGGTCTTTGATAGGCTGCATTTACTTGTGCAAGCTCATCGTTGACTATGTTTTCTAGTGAAGGACATTCTTCCAAGATGTGGTCTGGTGCACAACATCCATTGCACACGGGTGCGGATATTTGGTTTGCTTGGGGGTGTCCTTGAAGTTCTAAGGCTTCAATCCTATGGGTCAAGGTCACAATTCTGGCCTCCATAGCTAGGGATGTTTAGACTTGATGCATCCCACCTCTTATTGGTGTGGGTTTTTTTATTTTCCTAGTCGACTCCCATTGCAGACTCTTTTCTGCAAGATCTTCTAAAAATTGCCAAGCTCATCGGGTTCCTTATATATGAATTGGCCCTGGCACATTAATTCCAACATTGATCTAGAATTTGGGTCTAGACCTTCATAGACAATTTGGCACAACCTCCAAATCTCTATACCATGATGTGGACACTGACTTAGGAGGTTTTTAAATTGATCTAGGCACTTCCAGAAAGACTCTCCCCCTAGTTGGTAGAACTGGTTAATCTCGTTTCTAAACTTGGCTGTCTTGTGAGAGGGAAAAATTTTTCTTAAGAACATCTTTACGAAGCCTTCTCATGTCGTGATTAACTGGTTGGGTAGGCTGTATAACCATTTTTTTGCATTGTCCTTAAGTGCAAAATTGATCAGCCTATGTTTTATGGCATCTTGTGATATTTGGTGTATTCTCATGGTTTCACAAACCTCTTCAAATTCTCTAATGAAAATGTAGGCATCCTCAATTCCAGTGAATTTGGGGAGCATATTAATTATTTAAGGTTTAATTTTGAAATTACCAACCATAATCTTGGGGAGTCTTATACAGGATGGTTGGGCAGAGCCCACAGGGTAGCATAGGTCTTTAAGAAATTTAGGTTCTTGGTTGGGTTCACTCATGATGGTCTCAACAATTCTTTGATTTGAAATGAGATTTGATTCAATTCTCACAAGTCGACTAGATTTCCTTTTCCAAGTTACAATTTTACAAAATTTTATTTATTTATTTATTTATTATTATTATTATTTTTATAGAAGAAGAGAGGAAAGGAAGGAGAGATAGATAAGAAAAGAGTTCTAGAGATGGGTCCTAGGAAGTCCTAAATCTAGAAATGAAAGAGAAGAGTGGAAAAAAAAATTAGTTAATGTTTGGATGTTAATTGCAATCAAGTTAGACAAGCAAGGACTCTCTACCCTATGATTAACCTAGATCTAGACAGCTCCTAACTTCCAAGATCGTCTTTGAGCACTCTAAGTCCAAAACTGACTAACTGACTCGGCTAGGTAAATATAAGATGTGGGAGGTTCCCTACTTGTTGCTTTTCTTGGACACCAACTGAGTTGGCCAGGTCTGACAATAGAACCAATTGAAAACCACCTTCTTAAACCACTTGCCTTAGACATCGAGCAATTAATCAATCCAAATCCGATCCAACTCAGAGCTTTCTTGTCCTATTGAGCTTGAAATTCCTAGGGCTAACATCTAATTAATTTTAAAATTAAGACTTGGGTTAATGTAGAATGATAGATGTGGTTTTTGGGCCAAGAAAGGGTGATCAAATCCCCACCTTATCTAATTAATGGGTTAATGCCCTTAAGGTTAATTATGGAAATGAGATGCAAAACGAGAGGATGTCCAATGCAAGTAAGAATCTTTTAAAGTTTAATTAGTTTTTCTATTTTAGTTAAGTGTTTTATGGGCTTTTTTTTTAAAATATTATGTTATCTTTAAGCAAGAAAGACTAAGAGGTAAGTTTTAAATTAAGTTAATTAGGTGTGAAGAGATTTATAGAATCTAACTAAATAAGAAGTAAATTATGCAAAGATTAAAAGGTAACTATGTAACCTACAAGTAAAGCAAGGACTCAAATCTACTTTAAGAGTAATAAATTAAAAGATAGAAAAATATATTTTCATATTTAGAGAATCTATTAAAAAGAATGTAAATAAGAGGAAGGTCTAAAATAGGTAGAAAATTAACTCTGTATAAAAGGCAGCAAATTATTTTACTAGAAAGACAATAAAGCAATCTAAAGTAGAAAGAAAAAATATATAAATAAATAAAGACCTAGAAAGTAGTATAATATATTCTCTTCTTTACTCTTTTTTTTAGACCTGCAATAATAAGAAGTAAATATTAGAATTAAGAAGGCAAGAGATCACAAAATAAAGTAATAAGGATATATATATTTTTTTTTTTGGATCAGCCGTGCCAAGATCCCTGATAATAGTGCCAAAATTTGATGCGCTCTTATCGTGAGAGCGATCAAAGATAAAAATTAACTGACTACTACTCTGTAGAATAGGATAAATCGAGATGAGTCCATAGGGATTTAAGGTAGTTATTTAAAAAATTAAAAGAAGACTTGGTTATTTTTAAGAATTAGAGAACTAATCTGATTTATAAAATAAAATTTAAAAGAAACTTAATGAGTCCAATATAGAAGAGAAGCCTCAGGAGATCGAATGCTCTTATAAAATAGATGTCATATCTATTTTCTGTTGCAGCACCACTACTTGTGATTTTGATTAGTATAGCTTATCTTCTTTCTGATCATGGACCGTATCCTCAAATCACGGTCAGTCTCTTAGAGCGTAAGCTATCTAACTAAATCTCATAAGTAAAAGAAAGAGGATCTATTCTTTTTGATACAATCTATCTCTTATCTGAGCACACATCGTATCCTCAAATCATGATGCATCTCTTAGAGTATAAATTATTCAAAATCTAGATCTTATAAATGAAGCAAAAGAAAATAGTGCACTTTTAATTTCTAAATAAATTAGAAATTTTATTAATATAAGAAAAGAGATACATAAAATAGATGAACATCAAACCATCTATTTACAAGATTCATCTTCCCTCCTGAGATGATGGAGCCTAGCCATGCATGGAAGGGATGCCATCCACCATTTCCATCTTCTTGCTTCTAATCCACAGGAAGAAAAGAGGAAGAAGAGAGTTTTGTGGAGGAAGAAGAAGGAAGAAAGAAAAGTGGAGACTTAAGTGGAGAGAGAGAGGAGGTGTGAAGGCTAGGGCTAGATGGAGATGGATGGAAGAATAGTTTTGGTTGAAGTCTTAGGGGCTTTTTGTAGATGCTAGGAGGTAGAAGGATTTATTAGTTAAGCAATATGGGACTAAAGATATGATAGAAATGGATGGATGAAATGAAATGTGCATGAGAAATCTTTGATTTGGTGTGAACTTCTAATTGGGGCGTGAAAAATAAGGTAAAAAGAGAATAGCATGTAATTTATTTCTCTCTTTGGCATTTCCTTCTTTCTTTCCACTATGTGATCCATGCTAAATCAGTTTGGGATGGATCATGTGGGATCTTGGGATTAGGCTCCAATTTGGGTTAGAGCTTCATAGATACGTACCTCAATTTTCAACTCTTTGATCAATTATTTTCAATCCAAACCCTTAAAGCAACTATCTTTCTTTTTGGCCCTTAGATCTTCAATAAATTGCTTCCTAGTCATTGATCGTGACTTAACCCCTTGAGTTATTTACTCTTAGCCCATTAGATATCTGATTTTTGCTTGGTTAAGCCAATTTAAGTCTGGATTAGCTTGTATGAGCCCAATCTCCTAATTACCTGCAAAAGAGATTAAGAAGTATCAAATTTAACTAATAAACATACAATGCAATAACATTTAGTGCTTTTTATTACAATATATCAAGTACTTATCACCCTTCATCCCATGTAGGCTGGTCACGAGCCAAGTTCACCATGGACCACCTCTTCCTTCCACCAATCAGAGTGCAAACGCTCCTATGAAATCCCCATAATGCCCCTTGCCAAGTTACTATAGCAGCTCATGGTGAGCCGCGTGGTTTCCTGATGTCAGCATGACGTCAAGCAGGCCAAACGGTTGGGCGGGCGGTTTGGTTCTTTAGCATTTAGGCCGGACCAACTTAGCCAATTTTTTGAACTAGTTCAGTCTAGAGTGGCCATATTTAAATATTATTTTTTAATTATTTTCTTTTTCTTTGAAAATTGATTTTGTCTTGTTTGGACTCCATTTTGCTTGAAATTTGTTTCATTTGAATCAAAAAAATAAGATCTTCACATTTGTGGTCTTCTTTCCTACATAAGATCAATAAAATATCAATTTCATAAAAATAAGTTAATTTATTTTATAATTTAATATTTTTATTATTATATTTATATCACTTATCATACCCTCCAACTTAGTGATTGCTAGTTCTTTAGCAATGCTTTATTTAATACTATATTTCAATAAGATTATCCATCACAAAGATAAGACTAGGATTGAAGATAAAAAAGTATAGAAAATACCACTAAGTTAGTATTAAGTTTCGAAGCAAATTTTGTAGTCAGTACAGTCTGAAACATTCTTAGAGTACATCTAAAGATCTACAGCACTTGTGTTCGTGAAAACTAACTTAACATTTCAGTGTTAATTTAAAGGACTAAAGTATCTTTTCTTATCACTTATTTTGGTTAATTTTCTATACATTCTCAAATTAAGCTCATGAATTAAGGTAGCTTTCACACTGCCTTTTTTTTCTCCTTCTTTTTTTTTTGTGCTGAGCATCCTGACCTTCCCTGCACCATTTGACGTGAACCTCCATACTTGACCTAAGTATAGAGACCCAGTTACTAAGCTTTGGGCAATCCACATATACTCTATCTTTTGCATTTTATTTTAGGCAGGTAGCTCTTTTCTTAAATTCAAATTTTTTTGATTAAAATTTATATTAATTACCAATTTTTAGTGATAATTAAATCCTCAGTTGGCCTTATAATCAACACCTACTTTGCCTTGTTAGTGTGTATGTGCAAATAGAAATGCTAATAGTCTTTCGATGATCTAAGTAGGCTTCTAAAAGTCAGACTAACTAGTTTACTTCTTTAACTCGCTACATTCATTAGCAAATATTTCTAACTTTTATTATTTTTCCTATTCTATCTTGCTCAAGATTTTCTTTCTTGACACATGATTTAAAAAGATTTTTTTTTCAAAAATTTTTCCTATCCCCCAACTTATTCTACACTATCTTAATAGAGAAAGGAAAATAAAGGATGCAATAAGAGATAGGAAGGAATACACCTATATTATCGGTCCAGATTGGTTCTTTGAAGCATTGAAATTTGGATTGAGCTCTTATTGATTTTTCTCTACAAAATTAAAAACACAGACCAAAGTAGTAAAAGAACAACAAAAAATTACTAAAAAATAAAAGAAAAAAGATTAAAACTAAAAAAAAAAAATCTATCTAGTAGTTCTAATTTATAGTCTTCAACTTGACTTTCTTGAGGCTCTAAACTAGATCAATCCGATGCCACTTCAATCAAAATACTTACATTTTTAACTAGACCCTCTTGTGATGTGATAGTGTTAGTTTTATTAGGGTTCTCAAACTTATTTTCTAAGAAATACTCATGAACTAAATTATCAATAACATCAATTCGAAAATAAGTTTGGTTATTATCAGGATGTTTAGTGTCTTTAAAAACATTAAAAGTAACTTGTTCATCTTGGACTCTAAGAATTAATTTTTCTTGTTGAACATCTATTAAAGCTCTTTCAGTAGCTAAAAAGGATCTTCCTAAGATAAGGGGTATATTAATATCTTCTTTCATGTCTAGAACAATAAAGTCAATAGAAAAAATAAACTTGTTTACCTTTACCAAGACATCCTCCACTATACCTCTTAGATATTTGATGGATTTGTCAGCTAGTTGAAGAGTGATAGTGGTAGGCTTCGGTTCTCCTAAACCCAACTTCTTGAAAACAAAAAAAGGCATGAGATTTATACTTGCTCCTAATGTCGGAACAATTTGGTATCGCTCTGATACCAAACTATTAGAACCATGGTACCACTCGAACGTCAATCATCCTGACATCACAAGCCCTAGAATCGTGTAGCAGAAGCTCCTAATCTTTAGCATAGACCTGAAGGAACTTGTGATGTTCTCTATGGCAGCGTATTATAGATCCATCATCTAGATCTATGCTGGGGCACCTCCCTCCTTGGGTTTGAGGGAGGTGCCCCCTCTCTCTAGGGCTTCTTCAAGAACCTAGGGCAACAACACTAGAGAGAAGAGAGAAGAGAGGTTGAAGGGAGAAAAGATCTATATTTATTGCTCTTCTTAAAACCCTAATACAACCTATGTATTTATACATAGTTATTACGTCCGACCAAATAGTTCCCTGGCTAACCCAATATATGAAAGCACTCATCGAGCCCATGTACATATGTCTCACATGCTCTCATCCCCTAGATCTGAACCCGACCCATACATGAGTTAGCTTCCTTAAGACCCTATCGGATCAGACCTTAAGATCCCTTGGATTAGTCCCAATCCAAGACCAAACAGAAAACCTGAATGGTTCAGTTCGCACCCATCGAGCCGGCTCAGCTGCATCCAGCCTGAATGCCATTTTTGTTTGCCTGAGATAGCTGACTCAGCTGCACCTCGAGCTGGCTCAATCTCAGCCCGAGCCGGCTTGGCTGCGTGCCCAAGCCAGCTCGGCTGCATGCCCAAGCCATCTCAGTTGCGTGCCAATCCCTATCTTGGCTTATTCTTTTTCTTGACTTTGGTCCTTTGCTCCACCTTGTGACCCAGGTCTTCGGAGCACCTACCAAGCCCTTCAAGATCCTCACACCTAAATCTCGAGCTCTATGTAGGGCTGCATGCCATCTTCATCTGGGATAGCTCTTATCCTAGCCCTAGGACTCACACCCATCCTAGACTCCCGGAGCCAACACCCTAACTCCTTCTGTGGCCTCCTAAGGCTTGGGAGACCACAAATCCTAACAATCTCCATCTTGGTGCTTTCAAGCCTTAGCGAATCACTGGCAATGCCCTCCTGCACGATCCTATTGTCGTTGCGCACTCTAACAGCACCTTGTGCAAACATCCCCTCCGCTAATCCTCTTCAACTACTGTTCATCCTTTAAGGTCTTTGGGATGATCGCCTCCACCATTGAAGACCTTGGCTTGCTCCTATTTACCATCCTAAAAATTATAGGCACCCTTCTGCTTAGCAGCTACATCAATTATCCTAAACTTTTCTTGAGATCTTGCAGCATTCCTACACCAGCACTCACTGCATATCTTGACACGGTCTCCTTAGAACTTCACCTGTTCATCCATACATGCTGCTCCACTTAGAACTGTACATCTTCGATGTGGGTGTTAGGATATTGGTCCTCCTATACTCCTCTGCTCTGAACTCGTATCATATCTCCATCGATGAAGCCACCTCTACCTGGTGCTCCATCTAAAATCGAAGTCCACCTAATGCTGTAGCAGATCTTAACTCTATAACCGAGTCCTCCAAGGACAACCACTCAATGCTGCATTGCTAAGCCTACCACTATGCCTCGGACACCATTGCTACCCCTTCGGACCCTCTGCACACCACAAACCTGTCCGAAGCCATCTCAGATACCTCCGCAATCCATGGGCACCTTCAAAACCAAAGAGCTCATCCAACTCTTCTAAATCAATGACTGAATCCTAAAAAATTTTATCCTAGCACTTCTCCTCTTCTATCCTAGCACCAACCATCGCTTCAGTTGCCCCCGGAGGAACATCCTCCACTTGAACTGCAACTCTCCTTAGTACCCCTATAGAAGATACCTGATTCAGGACACTCCTAGCTACCTGAGATCTCCTAGCGCTCCCTGAGACCTCCTGGCTCTCTCTGAGACCTACTCTCGATCTCCTTGAGATGCCCCTAACACACCTTGCTGAGATACCTTCCTCGGCTGCTACACTACTGAGCCTCTCTCAACCCTTGTGCCTCTAGGAAAGTGCTACTGTAGCACTCCAGTGCTCCCTAGTCTTGTCTCTACATTGCTCTACAGCCATCCAGCCCTAACTTGCTGGACCTCTATGGATCATCCATCTCGATCACCCCCAGGACTTCGCAAATCCATGCTCTAGTCGAACAGCTGAATATATTTCTGACTACTTTCCCCCTTCCTATAACTAAAGAACGTATAGCCGCTTCTTCAGTCTTTCTTCGACCATTATCTTTTGAAAAATCTTTCTTCAATAGCCCCATACTATCCATCTTCCTAGAGAACCCTATCACTCATCATACACCTCGGTCTCTCCAACCAAGATCGATCAAAAAATCATGCACCCAAACCTTCCACCCTAAGAAAAATCCTTCCCATTGATCCTCTCAGCCTCAACCTTCAACCCGCTGCTCCTGATTGGCCAAACCACAGCAATAACAAAGGTAGATCTGAGACATACTATGGAATCCTCATGCAAATTTTTGATTTCTTCCCGTATGACTTCTCCTTTGCTTCCACGCACCATCAGGCTCTGATACCAAGTGTTGGAACAATCTAGTATCGCTCTGATACCAAACTGTTAGAACTTTGGTACCGCTCAAACGCCAATCATCCTGGCATCATAAGCCCTACTATCATGTAGTGGAAGCTCCTGATCTTTAGCACGAACCTGAAAGAACTTGTGACGTTCTGTATGGCAGCGTATCATAAATCCATCACCTAGATCTATGCTGGGGCACCTCCCTCCTTGGGCTTGAGGGAGGTGCCCCCTCTCTCTAGGGCTTCTTCAAGAACCTAGGGCAGCAACACTAGAGAAAAGAGAGAAGAGAGGTTGAAGAAAGAAAAGATCTGTATTGATTGCTCCTCTTAAAACCCTAATATAACCTATGTATTTATGAAGGGAAATCCTGATTTCCCGATCCAGGTTCATCCAGATCTGATTAGATCAAGAGATATTTTTCAAAAATTTTTTCTTGATCTCAATCAGATCTTGATATGTTTCAGATCTGATTATTATTATTTTAATAAATAAAATAAAATAAGATAAATTAAATCTAATTTAATTTACCTGATTTGGGTAATCCTATTACCCTGTAGATGATCCTGATTGCAGCGGAAGGTTCTGGATCTTAACCACGCAAGCGCCTGGCCTCTACCGGTATCCACTTGGGTTGGATCTGGAGAACCTCTTCTTCTCTATCACACCTCCAAAAATCAGATCTGGATCTGATCTGGAGGATCTTCAAAACTCTTTTGAAGATCTGCAGTCGTCCTTTTGCAGCAGCGCAGCCTTCTTGCTTTTGATCGCCTTTCCTTGATCTGAATCGCACCAAACTAACGTCCAAAACACTTTTGGACGTGGAGAGCAAGGGGAGAAGAGAGTATGGCATGGAGAAGGAGGGGAGAGGCAGCCTTGGACGTGGGAAATCTCTTTCAATAAGACTTAGGATTAGGGTTGGGCGCAGGGTCTTATTTATAGACTAAGCGTGATCCAACTCTTCTTCCTCTCAACCAATCACAACCCTTTGTGAAATCAGATCTAAATCTGATTGGTTGAAAAAGAGACCCCTGGATTCCTCCTTAGAGGGCACCTAAGACCAGTCAAACTAGATTCTTAGTAGAACTCTGATTGGAATCCTAAAGGGAGGTGGAGTCCTTGTCCAACAAGGACTCCTAGGCGCCTCCTACTTGGGCTCACGCCACCCTTGGCGTGCGCCCATCTCCTTGCCAGGTTCTGGCAGGGGGACAGGCCCCCACCAGCTCTCCAATAGGTGCATGACATGTGGTCAAAAGTCAAAGGGTGAATGGTCAACATTTGACCAGTCAAAGGTAGACTTTTGACCAAAGTCAAAGAACAAGAAATGGCAGGTGACCAAAAATGGCAGGTAATGTCTTACAAATAAGACAACCTATTCTGACTTGGACAACCTCCAGTCAGACTATATGAAGACCTCTAATTGAGCACAAACTCCTTTGGCTCAGTCAGGACAACTTATTTATGATAGTAAAAGAAGAACGTTAGGTTCAATCGAGTGCTAGCACGATTTCCTTGAACCTAATTGAATCTCATTCAGATCAATTGAACTAGATTAGTTCAATTGATGATCACCAGACTCAAACCCTTGTTTGTGTGACCCAGTTAGGTTCAGTTCTGTATGGTAATGGGATATGTCATGATCTCTATCATAGACATCATCGAAACTCCTTTCGATGGATCAGAACTCTTCTGATTCGAACAGCTAGAATGATCGATCATCTAAATCATTCTAATTGCTCCCAAAATCCACCAGTGACACCTAGCAGTATATGGTGGCAACCCATCAGAGCTGAATGCGAACCTCTTGGTGCAGCTACCTGTGTGATTAAGTTCTTCTATCTTGAGCCCCGATCAGATTAGGGTTAAGGTGAACTCGTCAAACCCTAGTCTCTGTCATATGATGTAATCATTCGATTCGAGTCCAATGTGAAAATCTAAATAGAAACTCTTTCTATTATTTCACTCTACCATGGTCATGGATTTCTGGACTTGATTCTCATGATCATCATAGGGCTACTCCTCTACCAGCGAGGTAGATAGATCCCATCTTGATGCAATCCAGTTCCTACAATGAACATGTCACAGCCAACATACACCTCAGGGTTCCATATGGCTAGGAGACCGAGTAATGGTGTAGTCAAACTATAACACCCTCAAGGTGAACTGTCGATGCATCTCAGGTCAAAGAACCAGACACACTACTGCAGCATCGAGTCAGTCATTGACGAGAAGGTAGACTCCCTAATGACTACTCGAGGTGGTCACGCTCAGTGCCCTCGTTCTCTAACGAGTACCTGTACTCTCGCTTCGGTGTCTCCACACCGCAGACTCAAGACTCATCTACTAAAGAGAAGCGATCGTACACCAACCTTTCGGATCAATCACCATCCTCGTGATGATCCTATGGTCGGGAGCTGTTTATGAGTTAATAATGATTATTCATGTCTTAAATTTTTCAACTCTTGAAAATATGAATTATCATTACCATTAACTCAAAGGATGTATCACAGACACTAAATACACATGTGTGATAGAAAATAACCCATTTCATTAATTATAGTCAAAATTATAATTTTGCCCCTAGAAGTGTATTACAAGTGTCAGCCAATTCTGGCTTCTAGGGCACATATATCTAACAATTTATACATAGCTATTAGGCTCGACCAAAAACTTTTCTAGCTAACCCAATACATGAAAGCACTCATCGAGCCCATGTACATATGTCTCACATACTCTCATCCTCTGGATCTAAACCCGATCCATACATGAGTTAGCCCCTTTAAGACCCTATTGGACCAGGAGTTAAGACCCCTTGGATTAGTCCCAATCTAAGACCAAATAGAAAACCTAAATGGTTCAATTTGCACCTATCGAGCTAGCTTGCTCAGGAGCTGAACCTACTCGACTGCGTCCAGCCTGAATGCCATTTCTATCTTGCTGAGACAGCCAACTTAGCTACACCTCAAGCCAGCTCGATCTCAGCCCAAGCCAGCTTGGCTGTGTGCCAACCCCTATCTTGGCTGATTCTTTTCTTTGGCTTTGGTCCTTTGCTCTACCTTATGGCCTATCTCCAGAGCACCTACCAAGCCCCTCAAGATCCTCACACCTGAATCTCAAGCTCCGTATAGGGCTACATGCTGCCTTTACCTAGGATAACTTCTGTCCTAGTCCTAGGACTCACACCTATCTTAGACTCCTGGTGCCAACACCCTGACTCCTCCTGTGGCCTCCCAAGGCTTGGGAGCACCATAAATCCTAACACCTAAATCACATATAACTTTGTCAAAACTATAATTACCAATAGTGCAAGGGATAGTAAAACTCTCTGGATCCTTTAGCTTCTGTGGTAATTTATTTTGAAGTATTGCTGAGCACTCCTCATTCAGATTTATTCTCTCATGCTCCTTCAGCTTCTTCTTATTTATAAGAATTTCTTTAAGAAATTTGGCATACTTGGGCATTTAAGTAATAGCATCTATAAAAGAAATATTAATATGTAAATTCTTTAAAATAGTAAAAATATTAGAAAATTCCTTATCTGGATGCTGAATTTATCATTCTGGGAATGGAAATGGTGGCACTAGGGCTTTACGTTTGGATCGGCAAATTTTATACTTGAAGACCATCCATTTACTGGTTGTTTTAGTGACTGATGAATTTTAATTGGTTGTTTTGTAGTTTCCTCTTCAGTCTTTTTATCATGATGTAGCTCCTCCAGCTCTTTACCGCTTCTTAGGATGATAACATTGACTTACTCCCTTGGATTGGTCTCCATGTTGCTAGGCAAGGATCCCTATGGTCTCTCAAAGATTATCTTAGCCATTTGACCTACTTACATCTCCAAGTTTTGAATAGCTGCAGCTTGGTCCTGCTTGAGCTTGATTTCCATATTTCTTATGGCTGCTTCTTGACTTTGCATAAATTTTGTCTCCATATTCTTCATAGATGCTTCTTGATTCTGCATAAATTTAATCAGCAGCTCCTCCATATTAGGCTTCTTTTCAGGTGCTTGGAATCTCAAGGATGGTTGTTGTGCTGTATTTTGATTGCTCCATAAAAAGTTCAGATACTGCCTCCATCATTGATTGTAAGTGTTGGAGTAGGGATTATTTTGTTGAGGCCTAAAAAAAATTACCAAAATAGTTAGTTGTGTCAGAGGCTTTAGCAGAGGGATTACCTGTTTGGCATTCATTTGTATCATGTCCTCCTTCACACAACTGACAAGTGATGCTCTGTACATGCATAGCTGCTCCCTTCAAGTTATTGAGCTCAGCCTGAAGAGCTGCAATCTCTGCTGTCAAAGTTGGGATGCTATCTACTCTATGTACAACTGTTGGTCTTCTCGACATCATGCGATCTACTTGCCATTGATAACTATTCGATGCCATCTCATCAATCAGATCAAAGACTTCCTTCTTTGTTTTGCAATTAATGGTACCTCCTACTGCTGCATCAATCATAGAATGATTAGTAGAAGATAAACCATTGTAAAAAGTTTGTACCTAAAGCCAAATGGATAATTGATGGTGTGGACATCTCCTCAATAGTTTCTTGAAATGTTCCCAAGCCTCATACAATGACTCCATGTTCATCTACATAAAAGAAGTGATATCGTTGTGCATCTTTGCAATTTTGGAAGGTGGAAAGTACTTGGCCAAGAATTTCTGGGCTATGGCATCCCAAGTAGTGATAGAACCTAGAGGAAGAGAATGAAGCCAACTTTTAGCTTTATCCCATAAAGAAAAAGGAAAAAGCCTTAATCTAATAACATCATCCGACATCCCATTAATTTTAAAAGTATCACAAAGTTTAAGAAAATTAGAAATATGGGCGTTCGGATCATCATGCACATATCCACTAAATTGGATAGTTGATTGAATCATCTGGATCATTGTCGATTTTATATCGAAGTTGTTTGCTCGCACGGGCGGCCTCCTGATGCTCGAAGCTGCATCAGCTACAGAAGGTGTAATGTAGTCGTTTAATGGATGATGTGCTGCTAGAATAGCTTCTTGCCCTCCCTCTGCTGCCATATCCAATCCTAGATTAATGTCGTTAGGATCATCAACTATCATATTTCTTTCTTGTTATAGTCTTCTGATGGTCCTCTCTATTTCTAGATTAAAAGGTACTAAATCACTATGTCCAGTACGTGTCATGCACTGAACATGTACCTAAAAATAAATAAGAATAAAAATTAAAAATAAAATTCTAAAGTAAAGCAAGGATCAAAATTTTAATATTATTTTAGACACAATCTCTGGCAACAGTTACAAAAACTTGATGCATGCAAATCTATCGCTATGGCAAGTGCACCAATTGATCAAGTAATAAAGTAAGTGAGCAGAGTATCATCCCTAGAGGATTGAAAAATAAGTACTGAAAGTATTCTTTCCTAAGCTTTATTTAGAAGATTGATTTATAAAAATTAAGAAAAATAAGAAATAATAAAGAAATAATTAAAAATTATAAGGAAATAGAGAGTGTAATTATTAGAGTTTAATTCAAGAGCAATAGGTTACTAAGGCAATTGGTTCACCAACTCAGTCAATATAATATTCAAGTAATCATGCAGTATTAGGTTAATTTTATTTCATGTGACCATTGAGTCTCCTAGGTTATTCACTATCCTTTGCTCTAGGCATAGCAAAACTATCAATATTTATTAACTACCCTTTGGTCTAGGTGTAATTTAAATAAATATCAATGCTTTAAGTTTTGTGAAATCTTCTAACTAAAATACGATGCATCAAAAGCATACTAAAATTTCCACATGCATATGAATTTTAATTCGATTCATAATACACGATATATAAATCAAGAAGAAATAATATAGACGTACTTGGTTCTATCATCTATATTCACTAGATTAATTAGAAGATAGCCAATAATCTAAAAGTATGAAGATCAGATCCATATACTCATCATGAACAAAATTTAAAATTAAAATCAAATCATACTGAATATTGTATCAAAAGAGTGGCAACACTTTAGCCTTAGTAAAGAAAAATTTAGTTCATGATAAAAAGATCAAAAACAAAAATAAAATAAAAGGCATGAGAAATTTCAAACAGAAATATGTTTGTTATTGAAATTGATCGTTCGTTGCTCTTAGTGTGGAGAACTTGATGAAGAGGAAGAGCCGCTTCATGTACTGATTGCCGAAAGATGAACCACGGAGAAATAAGGAAGAAAAGAAAAGAAAAATAAAGAAGAAAGAAAAAGAAAATAAAAAGAAAACTCTCCTATCTTTTTCTCCCTCTCTCTCTCTCTCTATTTTTCTATCTCCCATCTAGCTCTTTTTCCCCCTATTTATTCTCTGTTAAAACTACTCCCTCAGCTCTCTATTCCTCTCTCTCTGTCTTCCTGTGCTAAACTACTCTATTACAGGTTCTCCCCCTTGTTCTCTCGACTATAGGCCTTTTATAGAGCAAGAGGTGGTTTTGGGTAGAAATCCTATTGAAAGTGGGTTTAGAATTCTTTAAACAAGTCAAAGAAAGTCCTGGATCATTTTGACCTTCATATCAGCATCCAACGGCTCCAAAAGCACCCAAAAACCCCTCAAACTCTCCTAGATTCGATTAGATTCAATTCGGACCGTTCGATCATCTTGTTGATCGATTTTTCACCATCAGATCATACCCAAAGAAGCTTCAGACTTTTAATTAAAACTAGGACACTTGGATCTTCATAGGGAGCCACATCCGCCATCGTTAGCACAAAAATCTCAATCATTGGACCAAATCCCAGCAAACAGCAACCGTCGATCTCGCCTTTCATCCCACATAGACCGATTGCAAGCCATGTTCACCATGGACCGCTGCTTCCTTCCACCAATCAGAGCATGCGCGCTCCCATGAAATCCCCATCATGCCCCTGGCTAAGTTGCTGTAGCGGCTCATGGTGAGCCACATGGTTTCCTGACATCAGCATGATGTCAGGCAGGTCGGGCGGTCGGGCAGGCGATCTAGTTCTTTAACGATCGGGCTGGGCCGACTGAGCCAATTTTCTGAACCGATTCAATCTGGACCAATCGGATTTAAATATTATTTTTTTTAATTTTTTCTTTTCCTTTGAAAATTGATTTTAGGCTCGTTGGACTTTGTTTTGCTTGAAATTTATTTCATTTGAACCAAAAAAATAAGATCTTCACATTGGTGGCCTTCTTTCCTGCATAAAATCAATAAAAGTATCAATTTCTTAAAAATAAATTAATTTATTTTATAATTTAATACTTTTATTATTACATTTATAATACTTATCACTCTGCTTTGAACTCGTAACGCATCATCCTCCACTCATGAAGCCACCTCTGCCCGGTGCTCCACCTAGAACTGAAGTCCTCCTGATGTCACAGAAGCTGACTCTATTACTGAGTTCCTTGAGGCCAACCACCTAATGCCGCACTGCTAGGCTTGTTGCTGTACCTTGAACACTGTCGCTGTCCCTTTGGACCCTTTGCAATTCGCAAATCCCTCCGAAGCCATCTCGGATACACCGCACCTCGCGGGCTCCTCCGAAACTACCAAGATTTCATCTGAATCTTCACTCTCAGTAATTGAACTAATGAAATCTAAGTTTTCTCCTTCCTTACACTTTTTCCAAAGTGAACACTCATGCTTAAAGTATCCTGCTTCACCATACTTGAAGTATCTCTTGAACCCCTTACTGCCCCTCTGTTTGCCCTTCTTCTTTCCTTCCCTTGGTCTTCTCTAAAACCACGAGACCCTCCTGGTAGACCTTTCTCTTCGTCATCCATTTCCACTGCTTGTTGAATCAAAACACTGATACGATCTTCTCGTACACCAGCATCTCCTTACCATACAGCAAAGCTGTCACCAACGCATCAAAGCTTCCGAGTAGAGAACACAATAATAATAGACTTTTGTCCTCCTCTTCTAAATCCACCCTAATATTGAGCAAGTCCATGCTCATCTGATCAAACCGCTGAATATGCCCCACAACATCCTCACCCTCCTGCATCCAAAGGCTGTACAGTTACTTCTTCATCATCAACTTGTTGCATATATTCTTCTCTATGTACAACTACCGTAACCTCAACCATAATTCCTTGGGTGTCCTCTTATCCATCATGCCATACAAAACCTCATCCACCAGACAAGCCCTAATCGTGGCATATGCCCATTTCTCCAAGGACACCCACTCCTTATCTATCATCTCCTTCGACCTATCCTCCAAGGCTAAATCCAGTCGGCAGATCCTTCATCCTGACCATCCATATCATGAAACTTTTTTTTTTATCAAACTTCTCAAATTCCACCTTCAATCCACTATTCTCCATGATTAACCCAAATCAAATAACAGCAAATAGGTAGATCTAAAATTTACCTTGGCTAGGGATGGTGGACAACAGCCCTTAGATCTCTCCCTTCCTCACAAAACCTAAAGAAAGCCTTTAGATCTAAATCTTGCTACTGATCTCTACTGAACATTGATCTTTTTCCTCCTCCATGCTCAACCAAGCTCTAATTCTAATTGTTGTTCTTATGGCTGCTCGAAGCCACAGCCATAGATCCGCTCTCTTGCGTGAACCTAAGTGTTAAACTAGTAAATCGAAGAAGATCTAAAAAAGATGAAAAAAGCTAGGATTTTGGTGTTGAAACCAAAGAGAAGAGAAGAGAGTTGGGAAGATCAATTGTATTCTACTCTCATTGTAAAAATTATAATATTCTGGTTTATATACCCTAGAGTTCCCACATGAACCCTAATAAACCTTAGCTCAAAAACTTTCCTAGGCTAACCCAATATAAGAAAGCACTCACCAAGCCTTTGTACACCCATATCTCATATGCCCTCATCCCATGGATCTAAACCCAATCCATACATGAATTAGTCCCCTTAAGACCTCTTAAATCAGGCCTTATGACCCCCTGGATCTGAAGAAAAATCATGTTTTTTTGGTATACGATCGTTTAGATCTGAAGAAATATTTTAAAATTTTTTTCAAAAATTCTCATCAAATTTGAGACATCTCAGATTTGATTGTAGAGATCTAATATTAAAAATTAAAATAAAATTAAAACTATTTTAATTTCATACCTTTATTTCAAGGTAATCAGATTAACTTACGATGATCCTATTGATTCTTGAAGTTCTAGAAGGAGCCACGCATGCGCCTGGCCTCTACTAGTATTCACTTGGAAAGGATCTAAATATCTTCTCCTTGTGAATCTCTCCTCCAAAAATTATATCTGAATCTAATTTATAGATCCTTCAAAACAATCTCTGAAGACAGCCCGTCCATCTCACAAACACCGTCGTGTAGATGCTGAATCTTATGCCAAAAACCTTGGACCATCAACTCAGATTTGTACCTAACTTTTTAGACATGTAGAAGAGATGGAGAGAGAAGATAAAAGGGGTGTGGATATCAAAGGGAATGCTCCTTTGGGTGTAGAAAAAATAAATTATGTTGAGGCAATTTCATGAGAAGAGTACTTATACAAGACATAGCACCATAAAGAGTCCCTTTTTGATCAAAAATCTTATTTATTCGACCATTGGGACTTCTAAACCGGATCTCCACAAAAAACCCCAGATCCTAACTGATTTTGATGCCAAAAATTTATCTAGAAGGTGGCAGCATGAAAGGATAACGAAGAGTCCATGTGCATCTAAGACTCTTTACTCAAGAGTTTAATCCAGATCAAACTCTATCAAAACCTGATCTAGGCAGCTCCAAAAATCACAAAATTTTGGACACCCAAACTATAGCTCATGTCCTATCACATATCAAAAAAATAGAACAAGATAATTTCTAAAAAAATTTCTAAAATTCTCTGATCACATGACCTTCAATTCTCTCAATTGGGTCAACTATTAACCCTAGTCCAATTACACTAGGAATGAATTTAATTTTCATAATTAATCTGACCTGGACTTATTCCAATCAGATGAAAATAAACCCATTCAAGATACAAAAATGAGTCAAATCAAATTCAACTCGATTGCAATGAATTAGAAAGATTACAGAAGGAGAAAGTCAGGCTCAATCGTGGGCTAGCATGATTATCTTGAACCTGATTGGATCTAATCCAAATCAATCGAACTGAATTAGCTCAATTGATGACATCTAGACCCAAACCCTTATTTGTGTGATCTAGTTAGATTCAGTTCTATATGGTAATGAGATATTTTATGATCTTCATCATCGACATCATTGAAACACCTTTCGATGGACTAGAACTTTTCTTATTCATACAATTAGAATGATCGATCATCAAAATCATTCTAATTGCTCCCAAAATCTACCAGTGACATCTAGCAGTATATGGTGGCAACCCATCAGAAGTGAAAGTAAACCTCTCGATTTAGCTATCTGTATGATTGGGTTCTTCTATCTTGAGCTCCAATAGGATTAGGGTTAAGGTGAACTCGTCAAACCCAATATCTGTCATATGAATTAATCATTCGATTCGAGTCCTATGTGAAATCCTAATAGAAACTCTTTCTATCATCTTCACACTGCCATGGCCATGGGCTTATGGACTCGATCCTTATGATCATCATAGGGTTACTCCTCATCTACCGAGGTAGATAGATCCCCTATTGGTGCAATCCAATTCCTACAATAAACGTGTTATAGCCAACATACACCTCAGGTTTTCGAATGGCTAGGAAATCGAGTTATAGTGTAGTCAAACTATAACACCCTCAAAGTGAATTGCCGATGCACCTCAGATTAAAGAACCAAACACACTACTACAACATCAAGCCAGTCATCGATGAGAAGGTAGACTTCTTTATGACTACTCGAGCTGGTCGCGCTCAGTGCCCTCGTTCTCTAATAAGTATCTGTACTCTCGCTCCGATGTCTCTGCACCATAGACTCAAGACTCATCTATCCAAAAAAAGTAATCATCCACCAACCTTCTAGATCAATCACCATCCTCATGATGATCCTACGGTTAGGAGCAGTTTATGAGTTAATTATGAAAATTTATGTCTTAAATTTTTAACTCTTGAAAATATGAATTGTCATTATCATTAACTCAAAGGATGTATCACATACACTTTAAACATACACTATGATAGAAAATAATTCTTTTATTAATTTATAGTCAAAATTATAAAATTATTCTTAGAAGTGTGTTATAAGTGTTAGCCAATCTAGCTTCTAGGGCATATATCTAACAAACTCCTACTTGACCTAAAGCCAATTGGCTAGAAATCTAAGTTCCATGTTCTCAAGGTGGGCTTCGATCTTCAGCTGGCCTAAAGGTTTTGTTAGTGGATCTACCGCATTATCCACAAAGTTGACTCTCTTGATCTTGATGTAATCCTTCTCGAGGTAATTACAGATGAGGTGGAATCATCGCTCGATGTGCTTAGATTTTTGGTGAGACCTCGACTTCTTAGCTAGGGCTATGGCACCATTATTGTCACAATATAGAGGGACGGCATCCAATGGCATCACTCCAAGCTCTACGATAAACTTCTTATACCATAACGCCCCTTTCATAGCTTTCGATGCAGTGATATACTCTGCTTCCATGGTGGAATCTACTATCACAGTTTGCTTGAAACTCTTCCAGTTGATAACACCACTATTACACACAAACCGACTATCAGATGTTGACTTTCAATCATTTATATTAGACATAAAATCTATTTGTATAATCCTGGACCTGGAGTTCTCCATTACCAAAAATCAAGAACATATCCTTAGTCCTTTTCAAGTACTTGAGGATACATTTCACAGAAGTCCAGTGCTCTTCACCTGGATTCGACTGATATCTGCTCGTGACACTCACAGCATGGGTGATATCAGGTCGTGTACATAGCATAGCATACATGAGGCTTCTTATCGTCGAAGCATAAGGGATCCTGCTTATGCGTTCAATCTCCTCAGGTGTGTTAGGATATATCTTCTTGGAGAGATAAATGCCATGTCTGAAGGGCACCAATCCTCTCTTAGAGTTTTCTATGCTAAACCTCTTTAGCACTTCCTCTATGTACATCTTCTGTGAGAGACCTAGCATCCTATTTGGTCTATCCCTATAGACCTTAATTTCTAGAATAAAGGATGCCTCTCCTAGATCTTTCATAGAGAACTCTTTTGATAACCACATTTTGATTATGATCAACATGGAAATATCATTTCCACTAAGAAGGATATCATCCACGTACAGTACGAGAAAGATAATAGTGCTCCTACTGACCTTTTTTAATACACACGATTCCTCCTTATTCTTGATGAATCCAAATGATTTTATTACATCATTGAAATGAGTATTCCAGCTTCGAGATACTTGCTTAAGTCCATAAATAGACCTTTGCAGCTTGCAGACCTTGTGACCAACATCACTAGATGTGAAACCTGGCGGTTGTTCCATATAGATATCTTCCTCAAGATATCCATTTAAGAAGGCCATTTTTACGTCCATCTGCCATATTTCATAATTGAAATAGGCTACAATAGCAAGCAATGTATGGATGGATTTTAGTATGGCTACAAGCGAGAATGTATCCTGATTGTCAATGCCTTCACATTGACTATACCCTTTCGCCACTAACCTAGTCTTGAATGTCTCCACATTCCCATATGCACCTATCTTTCTCTTGTAGATTCATTTACACCCAATAGGTACTATACATTCAGGTGGATCTACCAAGGTCCAAACTTGGTTCGAGTGCATTGAGTCAATCTCTGACTTCATTGCCTCTAACCATTTCTTGGAGTTAATATCTGATATCACCTCATTATAAGTTTTGGGATCATCACCATGAACCCCATTTCTCATGAGGAACATTTTCTCTACGTCCTCTGAAATAGTACCTAACTATCTTTCAGGAGGATGGAAAATCCTTTCTGATCTATGAGGTGTAGGAGGTAGTGATTGGACTGGCTAAATTTGATTGGGTTCCATATGATCCTTAGCTCGTTGCTCTTGGGAGACTTTCTCCTCGAGCCTAATCTATCTTCCGATGCCACCATCTTGAGTAAACTATTTTTCAAGAAAGATGGCATGTCGACTTACAATCACATTGTGGTCTTTCGAAATATCGAAATAATATCCTAATGACTCTTTAGGATATCCAATGAATCGAGCTCTAAAGGACCTATACTCTAATTTATCCGCCTGTTGTCTCTTGACATGAGCCAGACAACTCCAAATTTTGAGGTGACTCAGACTGAGTTTCTTACCATGTCATATTTCATACGATGTGGTAGGAACGATTTTAAAGGAAACCCTATTCAGTAAATATATTGCAATCATTAGACTATGTCCCCAAAGAAACTTAGGGAAGTTCGTGAAACTCATCATGGATCGAACCATATCTAATAGGATTCGATTTCTCCATTTTGAAATCCCATTGAGTTGAGGTATTCCAAGTGGAGTTCATTGAGAGTCTATGCCATTTTGCTTAAGATAGTCTAGAAATTTTCGACTAAGATATTTACCTCCTTGATTTGGTCGAAGAATCTTAAAGTATTTTTCAGTTTATTTTTCTACTTCATGTCTGAATTCTTGGAACCTTTTAAAAGCATTAGATTTATGTCACATCAAATACACATACACATACTGAGATAAATCATCGATAAAGGTGATGAAGTAGACATAGTTGCCTCTAGCCTGCACATCAAATGGACTGCACACATCAGTATGTACTAGGGCAAGTGGGTCTGTGGCCCTTTCCCCATATCTTACAAAAGAAAGCTTGGTCATTTTGCCATGAAGGCATGATTCACAAATCGGATATGACTCAAAAGTCAACGAACTCAATAGTCCAAATTTCTCTAATTTGTTAACCCTATCTTCTGTTATATGACCTAGCCTAAGGTGCCACAGATACATATTGTTTAGACTATCCCTAGCTCATTTTGACCTTATGGCATTCACATTTTGCTCGATATTAAAAACAAAATTATCAATATGTAACTGATAGAGACCATTTATAAGAAAACCACTTAGAATTTTATTTCTTTCATAAAGAATATTACAATGGTCCTTAAGAAAACTAATTACATAGCCTTCCTGTGCTAAACATGAAATAGAAATCAAATTCCTGCTTACTATAGGCACAAAAATAATCTCTAAGAACTAAATCTAATCCAGATGGTAATCACAGAGGGTAGGTTTCCACGGTCATAGCAGCAACTCTTACTCCATTTTCAATATGCAGGATTATCTCACCATCCCCTTAACCTCCTGCTATCCTCAAGACCCTGCATAGAAGTACATAAGTGAGCATTAAAACTAAAGCCAAGCACCCAACTAGATGTAGAAGAAATCGTAAGGTTAGATTCTATAACGAGCATACCTCTAGAAGGACCTGCCTTCTTCTTGTTCTTCAAGCTGGCTAAGTACAAGCAGCAATTTTGCTTCCAATGGCCGTCAGTGTTGCAATGAAAATATTTTTTTTATCAGCAGCCTTCTTCTTCTTTCCACCATCCACCTTCTGCTTCTTGATAGACTTCTTCTTCTTTCTAAAAGATCTTTTCTTGGAAGAAGTCTGCTCCACAGCAAGTACTGAGCCTTTAGAATCTTTCATGGAAAGCTCAGCAGTAACCAGCATATTCATAAGTTCAGCTAAAGTATTCTATAGTTTATGCATATGATAATTCATGATGAATTTTCCATACGCATCAGTCAAGGATTGTAGAATTATATCAATCTGCAAATCCTTATCCAACTTGACACCGAGCTTCTCAAGCTCTTTTAAGTCCTTGATCATCATCAAACAATGATCTTGGATTGACTGCCAATCATGCATCTGAGTCTTAAAAAGTCTTCTAGTGACTTGATATTTGGCTGCGCGACTCTATTTACCAAATAACTCTTGTAGGTGAGCCAATATTTGGTGGCTAGTCTTAATGTCTTCATGTTGGCACTGGAGTTCATCAGATATTGAGCCCAACATGTAATACCTGGCTTTATTATCAGCATCCATCCACTTCTCCAGAGATGCCCTCTGTTCAGCGGATGGACGAGTTGGTAAAGTGGGAGGATCCTATTCCAATACATGAGTCAACTTCTTGGAACCTAAAATAATTTTGAAGTTTTGAAGTCAATCCTTAAAGTTGGATCCGATCAGTCTATGGGTGTTCAGGATACAGGCTAGTGGGTTGGATGCAGACATTTTCCTATAGAGAGTCAAAATTTTTAGTTAGATTTTATAATTAGACTTAATCAATTTATTTTCTCAAATCCCTACACTTCCTAGGCAGAGATGCAAAAATCTTCATGATCAATTGATTTCTAGTGGATAGTGCAGTCCCACCGACTAGCTCACCACCTCACCTAACAGTTTTTGGTGATGGGTCAATCGATGAGTGGACAACTCTTGTCCAATGATTCTCTAATCATGGTGCACCCAATCCTGATCTCTAATTCATGAATCTCATAATGTCCAAAATATTGATCCACTCTTTAGTTAAGTCAGACCCACCATTTGCATAAATTGAATTACTGATTGGGTCTCTTACCATATCCAGAATATTGAGCCTAACTCATCTTCAAACCCATAGCATCCAATGCCTAATAGACATGGTTGTGTCTTTTCGATGTAACTGAGCCACTGTAACCAGCCGAGAACAATCAACTCTAGGAAGGATCCGCACATCTACAATGGTGAAAGACCAATTGACTTAATCTTTTCTTAGGAAGATTCAATTTAGGTCTCTTAGACTTGACTCAGTTATAATGGTTATGACAAGCCTAGTGGCATGGGTTAGCTCGAACTATTAGCCACCTCAAATCAGAACTGGATTGACACAAATGGCCAGGTAAGTGAGACCGATGGAAGGGATATACCATTAACTTGACAAGAACGCATTCAGATCGAGTAACTCCCAATTAAAATCCAATTGCTCATATCTGCCAACCTTACCTTAGACACCAAATTGTCGAATCAAAACTAATCGGATTAGCCTACAATCCAGGCTCGAACCATGGAGCCAAATTAGGTCTTAATTGGATCGATCATATGTGGCTGTGAGTCGACCTTGACCCAGACTTACAACTATTAGGTTGGTCAATTTAAGGACTCTTGATCCCACCTAACCAACTCTTGATTCGGTTTGATCAACCTTTAGACCTAATTGAGCTACCCAAACCCAAACCCAATTTTATGAAAATATCGTAGATCTAAAAATTCCTAATTTTAGATCTAATTAGTTTCATAATCTTAATGCTTAATTAAGTTTGGGTTCATAAATAAAAATATATATCAAAATCCTAGGATTTCAGAATCTAGGATTTTGCAAAAAAATAAGTTCTGATTTCTGATTAAGGACGAACATGCAGTACCCCTACATGCCATAAGAACATCCCATTGAATGGGAGGAGAGGATCTTTAAACCCTACTTCGTTCTTTTGACCAGACAACCAAGAGGAATGCCTTAATTAGAAATATAATTTATACTACAAAACTAGTTAGATTAAAATCATATATTGCATATATAATTAATTATCTAACTAATATATACTTTGCATATATCTCATGCATCATAACTCAATCAACCATGCATGCTTTCAGATCTGAAATATCATATATTAAATCTAAAAGATAAAATTTTAAATTTGATCCCATCAAATAAAACTATTTTAGATATTTTATAGAACCATTCTATGACTAGTCTAAGCATGCACCTTTCATATCTCATATGAATAAATCAAAAATTAAAAATTTTATTTTCTATTTTTTAGATCTGATTACAATAATTATAATATCAAAAAATAGAAATTAATTAAATCTAAAATCATATTTAATCAAATTAATAACATGATTATACTAGACTACACAGAACTATTCTATTCCTAGTCTAGTCATGCATCTCATACATTATAGATCTAAATAATTTAATTTTCTAATTTTTTGATTTTAGATCTAATAAAATTTGATGTGATATCTAAAATTCTTTAATATTAGATTATAAATAAAAATAAAATTAGATATAAAATAGATCTGAAGAACAATAATCTGGCTCCAACACCAGTTGAAGGAAAAATCTATTTTTCCGACATAGGATCGTTCAGATTCGGTTGGATCTGAAGAAATATTTCAAAACTTTTTCCTAAAATACTAATCAGATCTAAGACATCTCGGATTTGATCATAGAGATCTAATATTAAAAATTAAAATAAAATTAAAACTATTTTAATTTCATACCTTTGTTTCTGGGTAATCAGATTATTCTACGATGATCTTGTTGATTCCTGATGTTCTGAAAGGAGCCATGAATGTGCCTGGCCTCTATCGGTATCCACTTAGATATGATTTGAACATCTTCTCCTTATGAATTTTTTTTCCAAAAATTAGATCTAAATCTAATTTATAGATTCTTTAAAACAATCTCTGAAGGCAGCCCGTCCGTCTCATGAAAACCATCACGTAGATGCTGAATCTTGTGCCAAAACTTTGGATCTTCAACTTAAATTTGTACCTAACTTTTTAGGCATGTAGAAGAGAGGGAGAGAGAGAATAGAGGGGGCATCGATATCAGAGGGTAGGCTCCTTTGGGTGTAGAAAAAATAAATTACATTGAGGCAATTTTGTGAGAAGAGTTCTTATGAAAGACATAGCGCCATAAAGAGTCACGTTTTGACCTAAAACCTTATTTATTTGACGATTGGGACCCTGGACCTGATCTCCATGAAAAACCTCAGATTTCAACTAGTTTTAATGCCAAAATTCCATCTGGAAGGTGGTAGCATGAAAGGATAAGGAAGAGTCCATGTGCATCTAAGACTCTTCTCTCAAGAGTTTAATCCAAATCAAACTCTATCAAAACCTAGCCTAGGCACCTCCAAAAATTACAAAATTTTACACACCCAAAGTATATACTCGTGCCCTATCACATATCTAAAAATTAGAGCAAAATAATTTCTATAGAATTTTTTAAAATTCTTTGATCACATGACCCTTAATTCTCTCAATTGGATCAACTATTGACCCTAGTCCAATTTCACTAGGAATGAATTTAATTTTTATAATTAATCTAACCTGGACTTATTTTAGTTAGATGAAAATAAACCCATTCATGATACAGAAATGAGTTAAATCAAATTTGACTCAATTGTGATGTATCAGAAAGATTATAGAAGGAGAAAGTCTGGCTCAATCATGTGCTAGCATGATTACCTTGAACCTAATTGGATCTAATCCAAATTAGTCAAATTGGATTAGCTTAATTGATGACATCCAGATCCAAACCCTTATTTGTATGACCCAGTTAGATTCAGTTCCATATGGTAATGAGATATGTCGTGATCTTCATCATTGACATCATCAAAATACCTTTTGATGGATCAGAACTTTTCTAATTCTTACAATTAGAATGATTGATCATCAAAATCATTCTATATGCTCTCAAAATCCACCAGTGACACCTAGCAGTATATAGTGGCAACCCATCAAAACTGAAAGTAAAACTCTCGGTGTAGCTACCTGTATGATTGGGTTCTTCTATCCTGAGCTCCGATAGGATTAGGGTTAAGGTGAACTTATCAAACCCAATATCCATCATATGAATTAATTATTCGATTTGAGTCTTATGTGAAATCCTACTAGAAACTCTTTCTATCATCTTCACTCTACTAGGGTCATGGGCTTATGGACTCAATCCTCATGATCATCATAGGGCTACTCCTTATCAACCGAGGTAGATAGATCCCCTATTGGTGCAATCTAATTCCTATAATAAATGTGCTATAGCCAACATACACCTCAGGATTTTAAATAGCTAGGAAACTGAGTTATGGTGTAGTCAAACTATAACACCCTCAAGATGAATTAGTAATGCACCTTAGGTCAAAGAACCAGACACACTACTGCAATATCGAGCCAGTCATCGATGAGAATGTAGACTTCCTTATGACTGCTCGAGGTGGTCACGCTCAATACCCTCATTCTCTAATAGGTACCTATACTCTCGCTTTGGTGTCTCCACATGTAGACTCAAGACTTATCTATCCAAAGAAAATGATTGTCCACCAACCTTCTGGATCAATCACCATTCTTATGATGATCATACGATCAGGAGCAATTTATGTATTAATTATGAAAATTCATGTCTTAAATTTTTAACTCTTGAAAATATGAATTGTCATTACCATTAACTCAAAGGATATATCACGTACACTTTAAATACATACTATGATAGAAAATAATATTTTTATTAATTTAAAGTTAAAATTATAAAATTGCCCTTAGAAGTGCATTACAAGTGTTAGCCAATCTGGCTTCTAGGATGCACATCTAATAGGAACAACCTAGATTCTAGTCCAAAATGAAGAGAAATCCTGATTTCTCGGACCAGATTCGTTCAGATTTGATCAGATCAAGAGATATATTTCAAAATTTTTTTTTTTTGATCCTAATCAGATCTGAGATATTTTAGATCTAATTATTATTATTTTAAAAATAAAATAAAATCTAGATAATTTAAATCAAATTTAATTTACCTTAATATGGGTAATCCTATTACCCATTGATGACCTTGTATGCATGGAAGATTTTGGATCTAGCCATGCAAGTGGCTGGCCTCTATCGGTATCCACTCGAGTTGGATCTAAAGATTCTCTTCTTCTCTATCACATCTCCAAAAATTAGATCTGGATCTGATCTGGAGGATCTTCAAAACTCCTTTTGAAGATCAGCAGTCGTCCTTTGCAGCAGCGCAGCCTTCTAGCTTTCAGTCGCCTTTCTTTGATCTGGATCGCACCAACCAAGAATCCAAAACTCTTTTGGACGTGGAGAGGAGAGGGAGAAGATACTTTGGCATGGAGGAGGAGAGGAGAAGCAGCCTTGGGGCATGGAGAATTATGATGCTCTTTGAGTTGGGCGCAGGGTCTTATTTATAGACTAAGCTGTGATCCAACTCCTCTTCTTCCCAACCAATCACAACTTTTGTGAAATCAGATCTAAATCTGATTGGTGGGAATAGAGTCCCCTGGATTCCTCCTTAGAGGGTGCCTAAGACCAGTCAAAGTTGGTTCTTAGGAGAACTCTAATTGGAATCCAAAAAGGAGATGGAGTCCTTGTCCAACAGGGACTCCTAGGCGCCTCCAACTTGGGCACACGCCAAGGGTGGCGTGCGCCCTCCTCCTTGCCAGGTTCTGGCAGGGGGACAGGCCCCCACCAGCTCTCCAATAGGTGCATGACATGTGGTCAAAAGTCAAAGTGTCAATGGTCAACATTTGACCAGTCAAAGGTAGACTTTTGACCAAAGTCAAAGAACAAGAAATGGCAGGTGACCAAAAATGGCAGGTAATGTCTTACAAAATAAGACAACCTTTTCTGACTTGGACAACCTCCAGTCAGACCATATGAAGGCCTCTGATTGAGCACAAACTCCTTTGGCTCAGTCAGGACAACTTATTTATGATAGTAAAAGAAGAACGTTAGGTTCAATCGAGTGCTAGCACGATTTCCTTGAACCTAATTGAATCTCATTCAGATCAATTGAACTAGATCAGTTCAATTGATGATCACCAGATTCAAACCCTTGTTTGTGTGACCCAGTTAGGTTCAGTTCTGTATGGTAATGGGATATGTCATGATCTCTATCATCGACATCATCGAAACTCCTTTCGATGGATCAGAACTCTTCTGATTCGAACAGCTAGAATGATCGATCATCTAAATCATTCTAATTGCTCCCAAAATCCACCAGTGACACCTAGCAGTATATGGTGGCAACCCATCAGAGCTGAATGCGAACCTCTTGGTGCAGCTACCTGTGTGATTAAGTTCTTCTATCTTGAGCCCCGATCAGATTAGGGTTAAGGTGAACTCGTCAAACCCTAGTCTCTGTCATATGATGTAATCATTCGATTCAAGTCCAATGTGAAAATCTAAATAGAAACTCTTTCTATTATTTCACTCTGCCATGGCCATGGGCTTCTGGACTTGATTCTCATGATCATCATAGGGCTGCTCCTCTACCACCGAGGTAGATAGATTCCATCTTGATGCAATCCAGTTCCTACAATGAACATGCTATAGCCAACATACACCTCAGGGTTCCATATGGCTAGGAGACCGAGTAATGGTGTAGTCAAACTATAACACCCTCAAGGTGAACTGCCGATGCACCTCAGGTCAAAGAACCAGACACACTACTGCAGCATCGAGTCAGTCATTGACGAGAAGGTAGACTCCCTAATGACTACTCGAGGTGGTCACGCTCAGTGCCCTCGTTCTCTAACGAGTACCTGTACTCTCGCTCCGGTGTCTCCACACCGTAGACTCAAGACTCATCTACTAAAGAGAAGCGATTGTACACCAACCTTTCGGATCAATCACCATCCTCGTGATGATCCTATGGTCGGGAGCATTTTATGAGTTAATAATGATTATTCATGTCTTAAATTTTCAACTCTTGAAAATATGAATTATCATTACCATTAACTCAAAGGATGTATCACAGACACTAAATACACATATGTGATAGAAAATAACCCATTTTATTGATTTTAGTCAAAATTATAATTTTGCCCCTAGAAGTGTATTACAAGTGTCAGCCAATTCTGGCTTCTAGGGCACATATATCTAACAATCTCCCACTTGTCCTAAAGCCAATTGGCTACAAGTCTAAGTCCCATCTTCTCAAGGTGGGCTTCGATCTTCTGCTGGCCCAACGGCTTTGTAAGTGGGTCTGCCACATTATCTGTGGAGTTGACTCTCTTGACCTCGACGTAACCCTTCTCGAGGTAATCGCGGATGAGGTGGTATCGCCGCTCAATGTGCTTGGATTTCTGGTGAGACCTCGGCTCCTTAGCAAGGGCTATGGCGCCATTGTTGTCGCAGTATAGAGGAATGGCATCTGATGGCATTACTCCAATTTCTGCAGCAAACTTCTTGTACCAGAATGCTTCCTTCGCAGCCTCTGATGCAGCGATATATTCTGCTTCCATGGTGGAATCTGCTATCAGTTTGCTTGGAACTCTTCCAGCTGACAGCACCACCATTGCACACAAACAGACTTCCCAGATGTCGACTTTCGATCATCTATATCGGACATGAAATCCGAGTCTGTGTATCCCTGGACTTGGAGTTCTCCATTACCAAAGACCAACATCATATCCTTAGTTCTTCTCAAGTACTTAAGGATACATTTCACAGAAGTCCAGTGTTCTTCACCTGGATTTGACTGATATCTGCTTGTGACACTCACAGCATGGGCTATATCAGGTCGTGTACATAGCATGGCATACATGAGGCTCCCTATTGCAGAAGCATAAGGGATCTTGCTCATGCGTTCTATTTCCTCAGGTGTGCTAGGGCACATCTTCTTGGAAAGATGAATACCATGTCTGAAGGGTATTAATCCCCTCTTAGAGTTTTCCATACTAAACCTCTTTAGTACTTTCCTCTATGTACATCTTCTGTGAAAGTCCTAGCATCCTATTCGGTCTATCCCTATAGACCTTAATTCCTAGAATAAAGGATGCTTCACCTAGGTCTTTCATGGAGAATTCCTTGGACAACCATAATCTTGACTGATGTCAACATGGGAATATCATTCCCAATAAGGAGGATGTCATCCACGTACAATACGAGGAAGACAACAGCGCTCCCACTGACCCTTTTTGAAAACACATGGTTCCTCTTCATTTTTGATGAAACCAAACTTTTTGATCACATCATTGAAACGAGTGTTCCAGCTCCGAGATGCTTGCTTAAGTCCATATATGGACCTTTGCAGCTTGCAAACCTTGTGATCAGTATCACTGGATGTGAAACCTAGCGGCTGTTCCATATAGATATCTTCCTCAAGATATCCATTTAAGAATGCCGTTTTCACGTCCATTTGCCATATTTCATAATCGAAATAGGCTGCAACGGCAAGCAATGTGCGGATGGATTTTAGCATAGCTACTGGGGAAAAGGTATCCTGATAGTCAATGCCTTCGCGTTGACTATAACCTTTTGCCACTAGTCTAGCCTTGAATGTCTCCACATTCCCATCTGCACCAATCTTTCTCTTGAAGATCCATTTACACCCAATAGGTACTATACCTTCTGGTGGATCTACCAAGGTCCAGACTTGGTTTGAGTGCATCGAGTCAATTTCTGACTGCATTGCCTCTAGCCATTTCTCGGAGTCGATATCTGATATCGCCTCGTTGTAGGTTTTGGGATCATCACCATGAGCACCATTACCTACGAGGAACATTTTCCTCTACATCCTCTGAAATAATACCTAAGTATCTTTCAGGGGGACGGGAAAACTCTTTCCGATCTACGAGGTGGAGGAGGTAGTGTTCTTATTGGCTCAACCTGATTTGGTTCCAATTGGTCCTTAGCTCGTTCTACTTGTGAGACTTTCTCATCAAGCTTAATCTGCTTTCCAATGCCGCTATCTTGAATAAACTATTTTTCAAGAAAGATGGCATGTCGACTCACAATCACATTGTGGTCTTCTGGAATGTAGAAATAGTATCCTAATGACTCTTTAGGATATCCTATGAATCGAGCTCTAAAGGACCTAAACTCTAACTTGTCCGCTTGTTGTCTTTTGACATGAGCCGGACAACCCCAAATTCTGAGATGACTCAGACTTGGTTTCTTACCGTGCCATATCTCATACGGTGTGGTAGGAACGGTTTTAGAGGGAACCCTATTCAGTAGATAAGATTGAAGTTAACAATGAGTGTCCCCAAAGAAAATCAGGGAGGTCTGTGAAGCTCATCATGGATCGAACCATATCCAATAGAGTCCGATTTCTCCATTCTGAAACCCCGTTGAGTTGAGGTGTTCCTGGTGGAGTCCATTGAGAGACTATGCCATTTTTCCTTAAGATAGTCTAGGAATTTTCCCGGCTAAGGTATTCACCTCCTCGATCTGATCGAAGAACCTTAATGGGTTTTTCCAGTTTGTTTTTCTACTTCATGTCTGAATTCTTTGAACTTTTCAAAAGCTTCAGACTTGTGTCTCATAAGATACACATACCCATACCTAGACAGATCATCGGTAAAGGTAATGAAGTAGACAAAATTGCCTCTAGCCGGCACATCAAATGGGCCGCACACATCAGTATGTACTAGGGCAAGGAGATCTGTGGCCCTCTCCCCATGTCCAACAAAAGGGAGTTTAGTCATTTTGCCTTGAAGACAGATTCACAAGTTGGATATGACTCGAAAGTCAATGGACTCAATAGCCCATTTTTCTCCAATTTGTTGATCCTATCTTCTGCTATATGACCTAATCTCAGGTGCCATAGATATCTGTCGTTTGGACTATCCCTAGGTCGTTTGGCATTCACGTTTTGCTCGATAGTTAGAACAGGTACATCAATATGTAGCTGATAAAGACCATTAATAAGGAAACCATTTGCAATTTTATTTCTTTCATAAAGAATGTTACAATGGTCCTTAAAGAAGGTGATCACATAAGCCTTCTTGTGCTAAGCATGAAACAGAAATCAAATTCCTGCTAGCTGCAGGCACATAATAACAGTCTTTCAAAACTAAGTCTAAACCAGATGGTAATCGAAGAGGGTATGTTCCCACGGCTACTGCAGCAACTCTTGCTCCATTACCGATGCGTAGGATCATGTCTCCATCCCTCAGCCTCCTGCTATCCTCAAGACCCTGCATAGAAGTGCACAGATGAGCACTAGAACCAGAGTCAAGCACCCAACTGGATGCAGAAGAAACCGTAAGGTTAGACTCAATAACGAGCATACCTCCAGAAGGACCTTCCTTCTTGTTCTTCAGGGTGGCCAGGTAAGTAGGGCAGTTCCGCTTCCAATGGCCGTCGCTGTTGCAATGGAAACACTTTCCTTTGCCATCGGCCTTTTTCTTCGGTTCTGCCTTCTTCTTCTTTGATCCTTCCACCTTTTGCTTTTTCACAGACTTCTTTTTCTTTCCATAAGACTTTCTTTTGGAAGAAGTCCGTTCCATAGCAAGAACTGAGCCTTTAGAACCTTTCATAGAAAGCTCAGCGGTAACCAGCATATTCATTAACTCGGCCAAGGAATTTTGAAGTTTATGCATGTGGTAATTCATGATGAATTGCCCATATGCATCAGTCAAGGATTGCAGAATAATATCGTTCTGCAGGTCCAAGTCCAACTTCACACCGAGCTTCTCAAGCTCTTCCATGTCCTTGATCATTGTCAGACAGTGATCTTGGACTGACTGCCCATCACGCATCTTAGCCTTAAAAAGTCATTTTCGTGACTTGATATTTGGCTGCGCGACTCTGTTCACCAAACATCTCCTGCAGGTGAGCCAACATTTGGCGAGCAGTCCCGATATCTTCATGTTGGCGCTGGAGCTCATCAGACATCGAGCCCAACATGTAATATCTGGCCTTATTATCTTCGTCAATCCATTTTTCCAGAGACGCTCTCTGTTCAAGTGGATGGACGGGCTGGTAAGGTGGGAGGGTCCTGGTCCAAAACATGGGTTAACTTCTCTGAACCCAAAATAATTTTGTAGTTCCTGAGCCAATCTTTATAATTGGGTCCAGTCAGTCTATGTGTGTCCAGGATACGTGCCAATGGGTTGGACGCAGACATTTTCCTGTAGAGAGTCAAAGATTCTAGTTAGATACTGTAATTTTGACTTGACCAATTTGTTTAGGGATTTTATTTTTAAACAAATTAGCTCCCACTATTTTCTCGGATCCCTACACTCCCTCTGTAGAGATGCGAAAATCTCCACGATTAATGATTTCTAGTGGGTGGTGCGGTCTCACCAACTGACTCATCACCTCACCTAACAGTTATTGGTGATGGGTTAGCCAATGAGTGAACAACTCTTGTTCAATGATTCTCTAATCATGGTGCACCCAAACTTGGTCTCTAATTCATGAATCTCACCGTATCCGGAATATTGATCCACTCCTTAGTTAAGTCAGACCCACCATTTGCATAGACTGGGTTCCTAATTGAGTCTCTCACCGTATCCGAAATATTGAGCCCAACTCATCCTCCAGCCCATAGCATCCAATGCCTAATAGACATGGTTGCATCTTCCCGGTGCAACTGAGCCACTGTATCCAGCCGAGAACAATCAACCCCGGGAAGGGCCCGCACATCTACAATGGTGGAAGACCTCAGACTTAATCTTTTCTTAGGGAGAATTGATTCAGGTCTCATTAAACTAGACTTGGCTTAGTCATAACAATTATGACTAACCTAGTGGCATGGGTTAGCTCGGATTATTGACCACCTCAGATCAGAACTGTGTCAACAGATATGGCCAGGTAAGTGAGACCGGTGGAAGGAATATGCCATTAACTCGTACAAGAACGCATTCAGGTCGAGTAGCTTCCAATTAAAAACCAGTCGGTCGTCTGTGCCAAACTTACCTTAGACACCAAATTGTTGAGTCAGAACCAATTGGGTTAGCCTACAATCCAGACTCTAACCTCTGAGCCTAATTAGGTCTTGCTTGATCGTGACTCGATCTTGACCCAGACTTAATCCTATTAGGCTGGTCAATTTAAGCATTGTTGATCCCATCTAACCAACTCTTGATTCGGTTTGATCAACCGCTTAGACCTAATTGAGCTACCCAAGCCCGAACCCAGTATTATGAATATGTCTTAGATCTGAAATTCTCAATTTTAGACCTAATTAATATTCCATAAACTTAATTCTTAATTAAGTAGGGTTCATAAACAAAATATGCACAATAAATCCTAGGGTTTCAGGATCTAGGGTTTTGCAGAAAGTAAGTTTTGGGTTTCTGATTAAGGACGAACACGCAGCACCCCTACACATCATAAGAACACCCCATCGAATGGGAAGAGAGGGCCTTTAAACCCTTCTTCGTTCTTATGACCGGACGGCCAAGAGGAACGCCTTAATCAGGAACATGCAATACTACAAAACAGTTTTAGATCTATATCATATATCTCATATACAAATTAGATCTAATCATGGCATATTTTGCATACATCTCATGTATCGAATCATGCATATTTTCAGATCTAAATTATCTCATAATAATCTAAAAAATTAGATTTAAATTGATCTAATCAAAATAAATTCTAATCTAGATAATTATGTAGAACTATTCTACAACTAGTCTAGACATGCATCAATCATATCTCATATGATATTTAAAATTAAATAATTTTTATTTGCTATTTTTTAGATGTTATTATAACCATTATAATATCAAAAAATAGTAAATAAATAGATCTAAAATATGATTTAATCAGATTAAATCAAAAACATGCAAGACTATTCTATAGAACTATTCTATTTTAGAACTAGTCATGCATATTTTCTAATCTTAGATCCAAATCATTTAATTTTAATTTTTTCTGATTTTAGATCTGATCACATCTCATGTGACATCTGAAATCATTTATTTTTAATTAAAATAAATTTAAAATCAGATCTAAATACTTTTAGAACCTTGGCTCTGATACCAGTTGAAGGGAAATCCTGATTTCCCGGATCCAGGTTCGTTCAGATCTGATCAGATCAAGAGATATATTTCAAAAAAATTTTTCTTTGATCCTAATCAGATCTTGAGATATTTTAGATCTAATTCTTATTATTTTAATAATTAAAATAAAATTAGATAAATTAAATCAAATTTAATTTACCTTGATATGGGTAATCCTATTACCCGTTGATGATCCTGTATGCAGCGGAAGGTTCTGGATCTAGCCACGCAAGTGCCTGGCCTCTACCGGTATCCACTCAGGCTGGATCTAGAGATCCTCTTCTTCTCTATCATGTCTCCAAAAATTAGATCTGGATCTGATCTGGAGGATCTTCAAAACTTCTTTTGAAGATCAGCAGTCGTCCTTTGCAGCAGTGCAGCCTTCTAGCTTTTCAGTCGCCTTTCTTTGATCTGGATCGCACCAACCAAGTCCAAAACTCCTTTTGGACGTGGAGAGGAGAGGGAGAAGATGCTTTGGCATGGAGGAGAAGAGAAAAGGCCTAGCTGGGCATGGAGAATTATGATGCTCTTTGAGTTAGGCTAGGGCTTTTATTTATCAGACTAAGCGTGATCCCAACTCCTCTTCGTCCCAACCAATCACAACCTTTTGTGAAATAGATCAACATCTTATTGGTAGAAATAGGTCCCCTGGATTCCTTCCATTAGAGGGTGCCTAAGGAACTAGTCAAAGTTGGTCTTAAGAGAACTCTAATTGAATCCAAAAAAGAAGGATTGGAGTCCGTTGCTCTAACCAGGGACTCCTGGGTGCCTCCGCTTGCGGCACGACCCAAGGGTTGCGTGCGCCATCTTCCATGCTAGGTCTAGCAAGGGGATTAGGCCCCCACCAGCTCTCAATAGCGTGCCATGACATGTGGATAGAGTCAAAGTATCATGGTCAACATTTTGACCAGTCAAAAGTAGAACTATATTGACCATAAGTCAAAGAAACAAAATGGCACGTTGACCAAAAAATGGTAAGGTAATAGTCTATACAAATAAGACCAACCTTTTCTGACTTGGACAACCCCAGTCTCATAATCATATGAAGGGCCTCTGATTAAGCACAAACTCTTTGTGGCTCAGTCAGGATAAATTATATCTATGATAGCAAAAGAAGAACATTAGGTTCAAATCGGAGTGCTAGCATGATTCCTTGAACCTAATTGAATCTCATTCATGATCAATTGAACTAGTAGTGAGTTCAATTGATGATCACCAAATTCAAACCCTTATTGTATCCAGTTAGGTTCAGTTCTATATGGTAATGGATATGTTACGATCTCTATCATCGACATCATCGAAACGTCCTTTTCGATGGATCAAACTCTTCTGATTCGAACAGTAGATGATCGATCATCAAATCATTCTAATTGCCTCCCAAAATCCACCAGTGACACCTAATAGGTATATGGTGGCAACTCATCAAAGCTGAATGCGAACCTCTGGTGCAAGCTACCTGTGTGATTAAGTCCTTCTATCTTGAGCCCCGATCAAGATTTAGGTATTAAGGTAAACTCATCAAACCCTAGTTCTGTCATATGATTAATCATTCGTCAATCCAATGTCAAAATCTAAATAAAAACTCTTTCTATTATTTCACTTTGCCATGGCAATGGGCTTTAGGACTTGATTCTCATGATCATCATAAGGTTGCTCCTCTACCACCGAGGTAGATAGATTCCATCTTGATGCTATTCAGTTCCTATAATGAACATGCTATAGCCAACATAACCTCAAGGTTTCATATGGCTTAGGAGATCAATAATGGTGGTATTCAAACTATAACACCCTCAAGGTAACTATCGATGCACCTCAGGTTAAAGAAACCAGACACACTACGTGCAGCATCGAGTCAGTCATTGATGAGAATGTAGACTCCCTAATGACTACTCAATATGCTCACGCTCAGTGCCCTCGTTCTCTAACGAGTACCTGTGCTCTCACTCCGATGTCTCCACACCGTAGACTCAAGACTTATCTACTAAAGAGAAGCGATTGTACACCAACCTTTTGGATCAATCACCATCCTCATGATGATCCTATGGTCGGGAGCATTTTATGAGTTAATAATGATTATTCATGTCTTAAATTTTCAACTCTTGAAAATATGAATTATCATTATCATTAATTCAAAGGATGTATCACAGACACTAAATATACATATGTGATAGAAAATAACCCATTTTATTAGTATTAGTCAAAATTATAATTTTGCCTCTAGAAGTGTATTACAAGTGTCAGCCAATTCTGGCTTCTAGGGCACATATATCTAACACAAAATAGACCCTCACGTAACTCTGCAGGTGCATTAGGCCGTCTCAGTCTCAGCACTAGGTCGGCTAACCTGAGACTAAGTCGGCTCAGTCTGAGACTGAGCCGGCCTAGTTTTCATCCCATGCCTATAGTCCCGAATGCAACCTTCTATCTTACTTGATCGTCTTAGACTGAGCTAGCCCAGTTTTCATCTCGTCCCTGTAGTTTTGAATGCAACCTTCTATCTTGCCTGATCGCTGAGACTTAGCTGATCCAGTTTTGGACTGAGCTGGCTAACCTACAGAAAAGCTCTCCTCTATAGTCTTCAACCTTCGGCTTTGGTTCTTTGATCCACCTTGTGTCTCAGATCTTCGAAGCACCAACCAAGGCCCTCAAGATCCTCAACACCTGAACCTCAAGCCTATGGAGAGCTACATATCGCCTCCACCCTAGGACCACTCCTATTCTAGTCCTAGGATCACACCTATCTTAGACTCCCTAGCGCCATCACCCTGACTCCTCCCATGGCCTCCCAAGGCTTGGAAGCACAACACCTCCTACATGTATACCTAATGAGATACAAGTCTGAAGCCTTTGAAAAGTTCAAGAAATTCAGACTTGAAGTAGAAAATCAAATAGAAAAGCCCATTAAGCTTCTTCGATCAGATCGAGGAGGTGAATATCTTAGTCAAAAATTTCTAGATTATCTCAAAAATAATGGCATAGTCTCACAATGGACTCCACCTAAAATGCCTCAATTCAATGAGATTTCAGAATGGAGAAACTGGATCCTATTAGATATGATCCGATCTATGATGAGCTTCATGAACCTCCCTGATTTTCTTTGGGGACATAGTTTAATGACTGCAATATACTTACTGAATAGGATTCTCCTTAAAACCATTCTTACAACACTATATGAGATATGACATGGTAAGAAATCAAATCTAAGTTATCTTAGAATTTGGGATTGTTCGGCCCACATCAAGAGACAGCTGGTGGATAAGTTAGAGTAAATGTCCTTTAGAGCTCGGTTCATTGGATATCCTAAAGAATTATTAGGATATTATTTCTATATTTTGGAAGACCACAATGTGATTATGAGTCGATACACCATCTTTCTTGAAAAATAGTTTATTCAAGATGGTGGTGTCAGAAGATCGATAAGGCTCGAGGAGAAGGTCTCCAATGAGCAATGAGCTAAGGAGCCTAAGAAATTGAATCAGTCTGAGCCAACCCAAACACTACCACCTCCACCTCGTAGGTCAAATAGGATTTTTCATCCTTCTAAAAGTTACTTAGGTACTATTTCAAAGGATGTAGAGAACATGTTCCTCACAGAAAATTGGATTCATGATGATGATCCCAAAACCTATGACGAAGTGATATAAAATATCGACTTTGAGAAATGGTTAAAGGCAATAAAATTAGAGATTGACTCAATGCACTCAAACCAAGCCTAGACCTTGGTAGATCCACTTGAAGGTATAGTACCTATTGGGTGTAAATAAATCTATAAGAGAAAGATAGGTGCAGATAGAAATGTAGAGATATTCAAGGCAAGGTTAGTGACAAAAGGGTATAGATAACACAAAGGCATTGACTATCAAGATACCTTCTCATCAGTAGCCATGCTTAAATCCATCCACACATTGCTTTCTATTGCAGCATATTTTGATTACGGAATATGATAGATGGACGTGAAAATAGCATTCTTAAATGAATATCTTGAGAAAAATATCTATATAGAACAACCGCTAGATTTCACATCCAGTAATGCTGATCACAAAGTATGCAAGCTGCAAAAGTTCATATATGAACTTAAGTAAGCATCTCGGAGTTGGAATGCTCATTTCAATGATGTAATCAAATCATTTAGTTTCATCAAAAATGAGGAGAAACCTTGTATGTTCAAAAAGGTCAGTGAGAGCACTATTATCTTTCTCATATTATACATGGATGACATCCTCCTAATTGGAAATGATATTCCCATATTGACCATGGTCAAAATATGGTTGTCAAAAGAGTTCTCTATGAAAGACCTAGGAAAGACATCATTTATTTTGGAAATTAAGGTCTATAGGGATGGATCGAATAGGATGCTTGGTCTCTCAAAGAAGATGTACATAGAGGAGGTGCTGAAAAGGTTCAGTATGAAAAACTCAAGAGGGAATTGGTACCCTTTAGACATGGCATTCATCTCTCCAAGAAGATGTGTCCCAACACACCTGAGGAGATTGAATGCATGAGCAAGATCCCTTATGCTTCGATAATAGGAAGCCTCATGTATGCTATACTATGTATACGACCTAATATTGCCCATGCTGTGTGTGTCATGAGTAGATATTAGTCGAATCTAGGTGAAGAGCACTGGACTTCTGTAAAATATATCCTTAAGTACTTAAGAAGAACTAAGGATATATTCTTAGTCTTTGATAATGGAGAACTCCAGGTCCAGGGTTATACATACTCGGACTTTATGTCTGATATAGATTATCGAAAGTCAACATCTGGTAGTCTATTTGTGTGCAATGATGGTGCAGTTAGCTGGAAAAGCTTCAAGCAAACTATAATAATATATTCTACCATGGAAGTAGAGTACATTGCTGCATCAGAAGCTGTAAAGGAGATATTCTGATACAAAAAGTTCGTCGCAGAGCTCAAAGTGATGCCATCAGATGTCGTTCCTCTGTACTGCAACTATAATGGCACCATAGCCCTTGCTAAGGAGCCGAGGTCTCATCAAAAATCTAAGCACATCGAGCGGCGATTCTACCTTATCTACAATTACCTCAAGAAGGGTTACGTCAATGTCAAGAGAGTCGACTCCATAGCCAATGCGATAGATCCACTCACAAAGCCTTTAGACCTGTAGAAGGTCAAAGCCTACCTTGAGAAGATGGAACTTAGATTTTTAACCAATTAACTTTAGGTCAAGTAGGAGTTTGTTAGATAAGTGCCCTGGAAGCCATATTGGCTAAACACTTGTTATACACTTCTAAGGATAATTTTATAATTTTGACTATAAATTAATAAAAAAATTATTTTTTATCATAGTGTTTATTTAATATGTCTGTGATACATCCTTTGAGTTAATGGTAATGATAATTCATATTTTCAAAAGTAAAAAATTTAAGATATGAATTTTCATAATTAACTCATAAATTACTCCCAACCGTAGGATCATCATAAGGATGGTGATCGATCCAGAAGATTAGTGTATGATCACTTTCTTAGAAAAGATGAGTCTTGAGTCTATGGTATGGAGACACTGGAGCGAGAGTACAGATACTTGTTAGAGAACGAGGGCACTGAGCTTGACTACCTCGAGCAGTCATAAGGAAGTCTACCTTCTCGTCGATAATTGGCTCGATGCTGTGGTGTTGTGTTTGGTTCTTTGACCTGAGGTGCATCAGACAGTTTACCTTGAGGTTGTTATAATTTAACTACACCATAACTCGATCTCCTAGCCATTCAAAATCTTGAGGTATATATTGGCTATAGCATGTTCATTGTAGGAATTGGATTGCACCAATAGGAGATATATCTACCTTGGTAGATGAAGAGAAGCCCTATGATGATCATAAAAATCGAGTCCATAAGCCCATGGCCATGGTAGTGTGAACATGATAGAAAGAATTTCTATTAGGGTTTCATATCGAACTTGAATCGAATGATTAATTTATATGATAGATGATTGAGTTTGACAAGTTTATCTTAACCCTAATCCTATCGTGGATTAAGATAGAAGAACCCAATCACACAGGTAGCTGCACCGAGAGGTTCATTTTTGGTTCTAATAGCTTGCCATTGTATATTGCTAGGTGTCACTGGTGGATTTTGGGAGCAATTAGAATGATCTCGATGATCGATTATTCTAATTGTATAAATCAAAAAAGTTATAGTCCATTGAAAGGTATTTCAATGATGTCGATAATATAGATCAAGACATATCTTATTACCATATAGAACTGAATCTAACTGAGTCACACAAACAAGGGTTTGGGTCTGGATGTGACCAATTAGACTAATCCAGTTTGATTGATTTAGATTAGATCCAATTAGGTTCAAGAAAATCATGCTAGCACATAATTGAGCCTAACTTTCTCCTTCTGTAGTCTTTCTGGTTCATCTTGGCTAAGCCAAATTGGTTTGGGCTCACTCAGGAATCCTGTATGGATTTGTCCTTGACTAACTGAAACTTGTCCAGATCAGAAAAAGATTGTCTTGATCCATTAGATGGAAATAAGACAACACTTGCTAATTTCAATCACCACTAGTCAATTCCTGACATTGTTTAAGACATAAGGTCAAACATTGACCCATATGCAGGAATTAAAGGATAGAGGTGTGTGCCCCCTTTGGAGATATCCAAGTTGAAGGAAATCGTGTAGGGTTTAAGCATGCATTTTTGAAATTTTTTTGAAAAAAATAGCAGCAAATGTAAATATTAATCTAAAATTAATACCATGCATGTATTGATCATATCAAGTAAACCCTACTCAGGATCTAAACATGCTAATATGTGATAGAAAAATAAAATGCATTCGATTAGCAAATCGAATCTGCTGACCGATACAAGTTCAGAACTTAATATCTTTTCTCGAGTAGCTGATCTCCATGATCTGAATCCACTGAAAGAAGCTATGGTATTATGCTGTAGTTGTACACTCATCCGGCTCCTACGAATGCTCCATACGGAGCTCCTGGTCCCGATTAGCTCCACCAGAGTGCTAGCTCCTCGTCGAAACCTTCGACAGCTGATCATGATCGATCCGATCGATCATGTACTTTTTAATTTTTTAGATACTTCAAAAAATCAAAACACAAATATTGAAGGATGATGAAGAGGTGTTTCAAATTTGGTGGAGATCCGATGCTCACAACACTCGATCTCTCCACCCAAACCCAGATTTCCAAAACTAGGATTTCACTCGATCCAAAAACCCTGACATACTAAAAATTCTATCACGCCCTCTCTATGTGGAGTTTTTGATCTATAAACCCTATTTAGATCGTATCTAAAAATTGGTTATCCTTAGAGGTAAAAATCAGAAGAGAAGAGAGGCATGAGGGAAAACTAAAGTGCTGCAAGATCCTGCTCACCTTCACTCCAAGATTTTTTTTCACCCAAAACTAATGCCCAATTACTCTAAAATTTTTATCACGTAATGATAACCTCTTTTTTTGCATGCAAAAAAATTCTCATAATTTATTGACATGAATACCATGGGAAAAGTGCATGAAAAAAGATAAGGATCGAGTGGTTGGGAGGTTTTAACCACTCACTTGATTTCAAAAATCAAATGATCCTCTTATCTTTATCCAACGCCTCCTCCCATGTGTTTAACACACAGAAAGACTCTCCTTCTATTTGTGCACATTTTTATTTCTCCAAAAATATTTGACAAACAAAATGGAGGGCGTGGGAAGTAGATAAGGTTGGATTGGTTCCAACCTCCAACAAACTGAGTTGAATTGAAAACTCAACTTACTTTGAACCGGTCCAACCCTTAGACCAGGTCAAAAGCAGATAAAAGAGGGGACGCAGAAACCTTCTGGGTGAGAGGAAAGTTATGTACAAAATTTTGGAGCATGGAACAAGAGTGGAAAAGTCAAAAATGGTGGGCGCATGGGAGAGTTTGAATTCAAACTTCATTTGACTTTGTCCTAATTGGTTTCAACCAAACCAATTAATCTAGACCCAATTAGATTAGGTTAAATCCAGCCAAATTAGACTTAGCCTAATCTAATAAAATTTTAATTATATTAAAAATTAATTAGGTCCAGATCCTGATCAAATCAGGGTCAAAACTCCCATAGCGATTAGGTCATCTTATGACCTGATCTGGTCAAATCCAATCGAATCAAATTCAGTCAAACTTGATCAAATCCTCATCGCTCAATCAAATTGAGCTAATCAGTAATTGAATTACTTATTAATCCTTCAAAAATATCTAAGTCTAAATTGATTGGATTATCGAACAATAGAGCTCCATCAACATGAAACTACTGAAGAGTCTCAATCCAATGGGACTCTTGAACCCAGTGTCCCAAACAAATGAAACTCGCATTCTTAGAGTTCCAGACTAGTGGAACTCCTGATCAGAGAGTCCTAGATGAGTAGGACTCAGAGTTCTAATCCAGTGAAACTCTTGGTCATAGAGTTTCAATTGTTAGATATGTGTGCCCTAGAAGCCAGAATTGGCTGACACTTGTAATACACTTCCAAGAACAAAATTATAATTTTAACTATAAATAATAAAATAGATTATTTTCTATCATAAATGTATATTTAGTGTCTGTGATACATCCCTTGAGTTAATGGTAATGATAATTCTTATTTTCAAGAGTTGAAAATTTAAGACAAGAATTTTCATTATTAACTCATAAAATGCTCCTGACCATAGGATCATCATGAGGATGGAGATTAATCCAGAAGGTTGGTATACAATCACTTCGAGTCTTGAGTCTACAGTGTAGAGACATTGGAACGAGAGTATAGGTACTCATTAGAGAATGAGGGCACTGAGCATGACCACCTCGAGCAGTCATAAGGAACTCTACCTTCTCATCGATGATTAGCTCGAAGCTGCAGTGGTGTATCTGATTCTTTGATCTAAGGTGCATCGATAGTTCACCTTGAGGGTGTTATAGTTTGACTACACCATAACTCGGTCTCCTAGCCATTCAAAATCCTAAGGTGTATGTTGGCTATAGCATGTTCATTGTAGGAATTGGATTGCACCAAGAGGGAATCTATCTACCTCTGTAAATGAGGAGCAGGCCTATGATGATCATGAGAATCAAGTCCATAAGCCATGGCCATGGCAGAGTGAAATGATAGAAAGAGTTTCTATTAAGGTTTCCACATCGGACTTGAATTAAATGATTAAATTATATGATAGAAATTAGGATTTGATGAGTTCACCTTAACCCTAATCTGATTAGGGCTCAAGATAGAAGAACTTAATCACACAAGTAGCTGCACCGAGAGGTTCACTTTTAGTTTTGATGGGTTGCCATCGTATACTGCTAGGTATCACTAGTGGATTTTGGGAGCAATTAAAATGATTTAGATGATCCATCATTTTAGTTGTTTGAATTAGAAGAGTTCTGATCCATCGAAAGGTGTTTCGATGATGACGATGATAGAGATCATGACATATCCCATTACCATACAGAACTGAACCTAACTAGGTCATACAAACAAGGGTTTGGATCTGGATATCATCAATTGAACTAACCTAGTTTAATTGATTTGAATAAGATTCAATTAGGTTCAAGGAAATCATGCTAGCACATGATTGAGCCTAATGTTCTCCTTCAATTATCATTAAAAATTATCTCGACTGAGCCAAATGCATTTATGCTCGCTCAAGTATCTTTACTTTGTCTGACTGAAGTTTTTTCAGGTTAGAAAAGGGTTGTCTTAATTTATGAGATAAATTTGAGATAACACTTGCCATTTTTCGTCACCTACTAATTCTTGTCTTTTGACTTTGGTCAAACGTTGACCTTTGATACTTAGACATCTGCCCATATGTCATGCACCTATAGGAGAGTAGATAGGGGCTTGTCCTCTCACTAGAAATTAGAAAGAAGGGGGTGCATGCCTAGGGAGGCATGCACCAATGGATAGGGATGCCTGGAGTCCCATACAGATGGGACTCTAGGTTGCTTCTTGGAATCAACTTAGGTAGGCGCCTAAGACTCAGCTTTGATCAGTCTTGGTGCCACCTAAAGATGATTTAAGGGGGCTCTCATCTAATTGGATCAAATAATGTCATCCCATCAATCAGATTTAGATTTGATTGTATAAAGCGACGTGATTGGCCGGGATGATGTGGCACTACATGGCGCAGCAGGGTCTATAAAAACCCTATCTATGCCAAGCCTTGAAGAGAATCTCTAATAGCCAATGCCACAAGGCTGCCCCTCTCCCTCCTCCATGCCATCTTCTAGTCCTCTCTCTCCTCTCCACGCCCAAGGAGATTTGGGCTCCAGTTTGGTGTGATCCAGGTAAGAGAAAGGTGACGAGAAAGAAAGAAGGCAGCATTGTTGCAAGAGATGATTCCAGATCATCAAAAGGAGTTTTGAAGATTCTCTAAATCAGATTCAGATCTGATATTTAGAAAGATGATAAAGAAGGAGATGATCTTCAGATCTAGCCTGAGTGGATATCGGTAGAGGTCAGGCACTTGCATTGCTAGATCCAGAACTTCAGGCAATCAATAGAATCATCACAGGGTAATCTGATTACCCAATAAAAGATACAAAATTAAATTAGATTTAATTTATTTTTATTTTATTTTATTAGATCTATAAAATTAGATATGAAATATCTCAGATCTAATCTAGATTCAAAAGAAAAATTTTTGAAATATCTCTCTTGATCCTATCAGATCTGAACGAATCTGATCCGAGAAATCAGGATTTCTCCTTCACCAGTCCAGTAGGACTCTTGACCACAATGTCCTAGGTCATAAAGACTCATGATCAGCCATCAGATTGGGTAGAAACTCTTTATGTGTATGACCCCATAGGTTCAAATCCTAGGTCGATAGCATAGGAACCATTTTTCTATACCAATCGATGTGACCGTCTAGCAATGATACCCGATGTCTGGATAGGTCGAAAAGTCGCAATACAATAATGACAAACCTATGGAATATGGTTATCATATAATTCATCCCCTTGATCACGATGCTCGAAAAGACAATCTAGGGTTTACTGTCAATCCTATAATTCATCTACATTGTATTTCAAAATTTAGCATCTATCATATGGACTACCCTAGCCGAGGATTTGTTAAATTGAAATACAGTGATGCACTTGCTCCAACACTTAGAGGGATCAATCCCATCTCGACTCATACACTGACAAGCCAAGTACTTGACTACACCTAGTAGCCTTCCGTTACTAAATTAAAAATTTAGGTAGTCCGATACCTAAGTATAGTGAGTTGCTTACAAGTCACCATAGTGATCTTAGGTCTAAGGGATACTTATACCCATATTCTTCAGGACTAATCTTGATAGAAGAAAAGCTCCAGAGTTGGTCACATTCAGTGTAGATGTACCTATACATCTCACTTGCATGCCATGTCAGTGTCTCAGCACTTCTTGATTACGAGGACAACCAACCTATATGGCACACAACGACCTATACTCGATAAATGTTATTGTCCTAAGTAATAACATATCTTTTGATCGTGAACAATTTAAAGACTAAATGATAAATTCTTCTTTATCAAATCTAGATAGTCCTAAGGCCTTCATCACAACATAGAAGTTTATTAGAAGATAATAAAATTTATGATAAAAAATATCAAAATAACTTTTATTATTTGATAATTTATATATAAGTACAATAAATAGCATAACCATCAACAGACTGATAATTGGCTTTGAAACATATTTTCAATAATCTCCCACTTAGACTAAAGCTAATCGGTGCAATATCTAATACCTATCTTCGACTTGAAGTCATTAAACTCCTTCACCACAATAGCTTTAGTGAATGGGTCGGTCGGGTTCTCCTTTCCGTCCATGTTTTGAAGGTCGACATCACCTCGATCCATAATTTCTCAAACAAGATGGAAGTGGCGCAGAATATACTTCGTTTGTTGGTGTACCTTAGATTTCTTTGCCTGAGCAATGGCTCCAGAACTATTGCAATAGAGTAAAATTGGACCATCAAGGATGGATGCTACTCCAAGCTCGGTGATGAATTTTCTCAGCCACACCGCTTCTTTGGTAGCATCTGATGCAGCGATATACTCTACCTCACAAACTAAATCGGCCACAGTGTGCTACTTGAAACTCTTCCAGCAGATAGCCCCATCATTAAGGGTGAATATATATCCCAACACACTTTTGCTATCATCATGATTAGACTAAAAATTGAAGTCTATGAATCCCACCAATTTTAAATCTGATTCACCATATATAAGTCACTAGTCCTTAGTATTTCTTAAATACTTCAGGATGGTTTTAACAATCTTCCAATGGTTCTCCCCTAAATCAGATCGGTATCTATTTACTATCCCTAGTGAGTATGCCACATCCGATCGTGTACATGTCATGGCATACATGATAGAACCCACTATCGAAGCATATGGTATTCTACTCATACGCTCTCTTTCTAGAGGTGTTGTCGGATAATTCCTCTTTGAAAGAGGAATTTCATAGCCTATCGGTAGATAATCTTTCTTGGAATTCTCCATGCTGAACCATTTTAGCATAGTATCAATGTATGTGGACTGGGATAATCCAAGCAACCTTTTAGATCTATCTCTATAGATTTTCATCCCTAGGACGTAGGAAGCTTCTTCCAGATCTTTCATGAAGAATTGTGATGATAGCCAGATCTTTATTTCTTGTAATGCAGGAACATCATTCCCGATTAAGAGAATATCATCCACATACAATACTAGGAATATTATTGCTGAACCATTAGCCCACTTGTATATGTAGGGCTCCTCTTCATTCTTAACGAAGCTATACTATTTGATTGTTCTATCAAATTGTATGTTCCAGCTCTGAGATGTCTGCTTAAGTCCATAAATAGACCTTTGAAGCTTACACACCTTAGACTCATCTATGGATGTGAATCTTTCAGGCTGTATCATATACACCTCATCATCCAGCTCTCCATTTAGGAAAGCCATTTTCACATCTATCTGTCAGATTTCATAGTCCAGATGGGCAGCAATAGCAAGCATAATTCGAATGAATTTGAGCATTATCATAGGAGAGAACATCTCGTCATAGTCAATACCATAATGTTGATGATATCCCTTGGCAACCAGACGGACTTTATAGGTCTCCATCTTTCCGTCCGCGCACCTTTTTCTTTTGAAGACCCACTTACGCCCCATAAGTTTTATCCCTTCGGATGGGTCAACCAATATCCATTCATCATTGACCTTCATGGATTTCATTTTGGATTTCATGGCCTCAAGCCATCTCTCAGAGTCAGATCTCTGCATTGCATCCATATAGGTGATTGGATCCTGATCGTTCTCATCGAGTTCGATAGGATCCCCATCCCAGACTAGAAAACTATAGTATCTATCCGATTGATGTGGTACTCTATCAGATCGCCTTAAGGGTGCATCTATAATGGATTCTGGGTCTGATCTAATTAGATCCAACTCTGGTTCAACAACTTGTGTTTGTTCTTCCACCTATCGTACTTCATCAAGTTCAACCATAGAGGCATTAGTTCCTTCACCAAGGAATTTCTTTTCTAAACAGACTATCTTAAGACTGACAAACATTTTTTGCTCATAAGCAAGATAGAATAGTATCCTTTGATTTTTTTTTGGTAACCTATAAAACTATACTTATCAAACCTAGGTCTAAGCTTGTCTGTCATTAAATATTTGATGTAAGCTGGACACCCCCAAACCCTAAGGTGTGAAAGCATTAGCTTATGCCCTGTCCATATCTTATATGGTCTTTTATTAATAGATTTACTCGAAACTTTATTTAGAATGTAATACACTAACTCAAGTGCATATCCCCATAGGGAGATCGGTAAATCAGCAAACCTCATCATGGATTGAATCATGTCCAACAGGATCCAATTTTTTCTTTTAGACACACCATTATGTTGTGGTGTTCCAGGAGGGGTCCATTGGGAAAGAATCTCATTCTCCCCAAGATATATCAGAAACTCATTGAAAAGGTACTCACCCCCTTGGTTAGATCGAAGAGTTTTAATACTCTTCCTAGTTTGCTTTTCTACCTTCAAAATAGTTTGAATATTTCAAACAACTCCGACTTATGCTTCATTAAATAGACGAACCCATACCTCGATAGATCGTCTATGAAGGTTATGAAGTAGAAATATCCACCTCTAGTACTTGAGCTTATGGGTCCACATACATCCGAATGTACTAGACTTAGGAGTTCAGTGGCTCGTTCATCTTTTTCAATAAAAGGTGACTGGTCATCTTAGCAAGAAGACAGGACTCATAGGTTGGAAGTGATTCACAATCACTAACCTTAAGAATTTCTTCTTGAGCTAACCTGTTAATTCTATTCTTTCTAATATAACCGAGCCTACAGTGCCAAAGGTAGACATCAGATATATCACTAATTCTAGGATGTTTACCAGAGGATTGAACCACGTTAACAGGCATAAAAAGTAAATAAATTTCGTTATTCAATTGCCCAATCAAAATTATAATACTATTCAAAATGACATTACAAAACTTTTTTTATTGATATTTCGAAACCATTCATAGCCAAAAGGTCTACAGAAATGACATTCAATAAGAAAGTTGGACAATAATGACATTCATTAAGAATAACTTTATTTAAATTGATTACAAGATTCATGATTCCTAAAGCTAGAATTGGAATTTATCTTCCATCTCCAACATTCAGGAACCTCTCGCCTTGATCAATTCTCCTACTAACCTACAAGTCCTGCATAGAATTACAAATATGATAAGGGCTTCCAGTATCTAATACCCAGGCAAAGAAATCATATAAGAAAAAATTGCAAGGTGTTATCATATAATTACCTTGCTCAGCAATCACTTACTTCTTCCTTGGCTTGTTTGGGTCCAAGGAGGCAATGTACAGAGGACAGTTCCTCTTTCAGTGCCCCTACTTCTTGCAGAAGAAGCACTCTGCCTAGCTCTGATCGGACTTGTGCTTCTTGGTCCAACAATGTGCAGTCGTCCTAGTGTTTGGCTGCACCTTTTTGTTCTTCTTCTTCTTGTTCTTCTTCCCTTTCTTAAAGAGTCAACGACCAGAAGAAGACCCTTCCACTACATTCACCATCTCTTTATGGAGTTGGTGATCCTTCTCAAAGTTCTGCAGCAACCCTAACAATCCATGGTAGTTGACTGCAGGCTTTATCATTCTGAAATGCGTTAGGAAGGGAAGGAAGGATTTGGGCAAAAAATTAAGGATCACATCCTTACCGAGCTGCTCGAGCAGGAGAAAGCCCAGCTTACTAAAGTGCTCAATCATCTCGATCATGTACAATACATGATTGGTGACTAAGGCCCCATCCCTCATTCGAGCATTGAAAATGGCATAACTTATTTTGTGCCTTTCAATGTCGTCAGACATGCCAAAGAAGTTGTTCAATATTTGAAGCATCTCCTATGATTGGGCATTTTCAAACCTGCGACTGAACTCGACATTCATTGCCGCCAGCATTATACATCGAATGGTGGTGCGGTCATTGAGCCACTTTTAATAAGTGTCTTGGACCGCTCTCCTAGCGTTCGAGGCTGGCTCCTCAGGTGCAAGATCCATTACAACATAAATGATTTGCTCATGCTCCAGAATGATTTTCAACTTACGATACCAGCTATCATACTTGGGTCCCATTAATTTATCATTATCTAATAATGATCGAAGCGATAGGTTAGTGGCCATTTCTGCATAATAAGGAAAACCCAATCTAATTTGTATATGAATCAATTATCCTAAAGATTTGGACTTCAGTCTAAAGGTTCTCCCACTATTTTATATGAATTGGAGCCTCTATCTCTAATTCAAGAAATTATTTTAATTTCTTAGTGGGTACTAGAATCCACATAGACTACACATGAGCCCAACTTTGGTTGGTCAACCCATGTGCACCTATGGGTAGGTTCAAAATCAATTGCTTCTCTAAATAATTTTTAGTAATATCAATTTTACCTTGGAGACCTAATCAGTAGGCTTTGGCCTCTACTAAAAAAGTCTGGTTAGGTCCAACCATTAACATGACCATATTTGGTCTTATTTAATTAATAAATGATTAAGCCCAACTTTGGTCGGCCAACCTAACCACTATCAGAAAGACTTAACCAAATCATCATTTTATGAATGATAATTTCATTAGTCAATAAGCACCAGACCTTTGGGCCTCCAGTGATTATCAAATTAATAAACCTATTATCACTCAACTTAATGGAAGGCTATGATTTAATTATCTATATAACTATTTTATTTTTAAGAATCTAATAATTTTAGAGGATTTAGTTAATATATTTTAAAAAAATGAGCCAATTTTGATCCTCCCTCTAACTTTACTAAGTCAGATAAAAAAGGATCTAATCTAAGCTGGCATTAGGAGCACCTAAATTAGCTAGACTGATTTACCTAATTGATATGGATGAGCCCGAATCATCAAGTGATCTAATCAAAACCTAACTTACCAGGATGGCTAGGTAAGTGAGATCAGTGGAAGGGATATGCCACTAACTTGTCAAAGATCGAATCAATACGCATAGCTTCAAATTAAAAATCACTAGTCAAACTGCCAGATTTACCTTAGACACCATCCAATTTATTAGTTTCAATTTGACCAACCTAGTAATTTTGGGTTTGATTGCATAGCCATGAATCAAGTCCATTTGATCCTCGTTAAAGGCATGGACTTGACCAACTACAACTATTGTAATTAAGTCTATAGTATCCTTGACCTAATCTAAATTAACATTTAATTAGATTTGATCAATTACTCTAATTTAGTCCACTCTTTAATTAATCTTAGGTCTAATCCAATTTATGGACCTAATTCAACTAATCCAATAACCCACATTTTATGATTAATGATTTAGAGTCTTAATTCATAATTCTAGATACTAAATCATTATACTTAATATTTAATTAAGTTTATAGGCTATGGATTAGGATTCGGCATTTCAAAAATATTTTTTAAATTTTTGAAAGGTTCTTTATAACTTAGTATTATTCATCAATTGAGTTGACTCACTTTAAAATTGAATCAGCTCAATTCACAAATAATACTATTTGTAGGATTTAATCTGAAACTATATATACTACTAATACTAAATCATAAATCAAACTTTATCTAATTATACATTCATGATCATAAATTAGATTAAAATCTAATATAATCAGATCATAAAAATAATAGATCAAATCTAAGATTTTATGATTAACGATATAGATCAGCAACGTACCAGAATAACCTTTTCACTGTAGGGGATAAACCCTACAGTAGGACAACTTACAGTTCATACGATCTAACTTTTAATTTTTAGATCTAATTAATTAGATTATTAGACTAATATTTAGATCAAATCTAAATTATCAATCTAAAATATGCAAGCATATCATATTTATCGAACTTGCTCTGAAACCATTTGAAGGAAATCGCGCAGGGTTTAAGCATGCATTTTCAAAATTTTTTTGAATAAAATAGTAGTAAAAGTAAATATTAATCTACAATTAATACTATGCATGCATTGATCATATCAAATAAATTCTACTCAGGATCTAAACATGCTAATATATGATAGAAAAATAAAATGCATTCGATCAACAAATCGAATCTACTGTCTGATACGAGTTCAAAACTCGATATCATTTTGCAGGTAGCTGATCTCCATGATATGAATCTACTAAAAAAAATTATGATATTTTGCTATAGCTGCACACTCATTCAACCTCTACGGATGGTCCACACAAAGCTTGTGATTTCGACCAGCTCCATAGGAGTGCTAGCACCTCGTCGATACCTTCGACGGTTGATCATGATTGATCTGATCGATTGTATACTTTTTGATTTTTCAAATACTCTAAAAAATTAGAACACAAATATTGGAGGATGATGAAGAGATATTTCAAATTTGGTGGTGATCCAATGCTCACAGCACTCGATCTCTCCACCCGAACCTAGATTCCTAAAACTAGGGTTTCACTCGGCCCAAAAACCCTAACATACTAAAAATCCTATCACGCCCTCTCTGTGTAGATTTTTTCTATGAAACAATTTTTTATGAAAATATAACTTTAGATATATAAATCCTATTTAGATCATATCTAAAAATTGGGTATCCTTAGAGATAAAATCAGAAGAGAAGAGAGGCATGAGGGAAAACTAATATGCTGTAAGACCCTGCTCACCTTCACTCTAAGATTGTTTTTGCCCAAAACTAATACCCAATCACTCTAAAACTTTTACCATGTAATGTTAACCATTTTTTCTGCATGGATAAAAATTCTCATAATTTATTAACATGAATACCTTGGGAAAAGTGCATGGAAAAAGATAAGGATCGAGTGGTTGGAAGGTTTTAATCACTCACTTGATTTCAAAAAATAAATGAGTCTTTTATCTTTATCCAACACTTTCTCCCATGTATTTAACACATAGAAGGACTCTCCTTCTATGTGCACACATTCTTATTTCTCCAAAAATATTCGACAAACAAAAGGGAGGGCGTGGGAAGCAGATAAGGTTGGATTGGTTCCAACCTCCAATAAACTGAGTTGAATTCAAAACTCAACTTACTTTGAATAGGTCCAATCCTTGTACCAGGTCAAAAGCAGATAAGAGAGAGGGCACAAAAACCTTCTAGGTGAGAGAAAAGTTATGTACAAAATTTTGGGGCATGGAACAAGAGTGGAAAAGTAAAAAATGGTGGGTGCATGGGAGAGTTTGAATTCAAACTTCATTTGACTTGGTCCTAATTGGTTTCAACCAAACCAATTAATCTAGATCCAATTAGATCAAGTTAAATCCAACCAAATTAGGCTTAGCCTAATCTAATAAAATTCTAATCAAATTAAAAATTAATTAGGTTCAGGTCCTGATCAAATCAGGGTTAAAACTTTCATAGCGATTAGGTCATCTCATGACCTAATCCGGTCAAATCCAATCGAATCAAATTCAATCGAACTTGGTTGAATCTTCATCACTCAATCAAATTAAGCTAATTAGCAATTAAATTGCTAATTAATCCTCTAAAATTATTTGAGTCCAAATCAGATGGATTATCGGACAACAGAGTCCCATCAATATGAAACTCCTGAAGAGTCCCAATCTAGTGGGACTCTTGAACCCAATGTCCCAAATGAATGAAACTTATGATCTTAGTATCCCAGACTAGTGGAACTCCTGATTAGAGATTTCTAGATGAGTAGGACTCAAAGTCTTAGTCCAGTGGGACTCTTGGTCACCGAGTCCCAGTCAAGTAGGACTCTTTACTATAGTGTCCTAGGTCATCAAGACTCATGATCAGCCATTACATCAGGTAGAAACTTCTTATGTGTGTGACCGCATAGGTTTGAATCCTAAGTCGGCAGCACAAAAATTAATTTTCTGTACCAATTAATGTGACCATCTAGTAATGGTACCCAACATTCGGATAGGTCAAAAAGTTACAATGCAATAATGACAAACCTATGATTTATGATTATCATATAATTCATCTCCTTGATCACGATGCTTAAAAGGATGATCTAGGGTTTATTATCAACCTTATAATTCATCTATATTATATTTTAAAATTTAGCATCCATCATATGGACTACCCCGATCGAGGATTTGCTAAATTAAAATATAACGATGCATTTGCTCCAACACTTGGAGGGATCAATTCCATCTTGACTCACACACCGAGAAGTCAAGTACTTGACTACACCCAGTAGCCTTTCATTATTGAATTAGAAATTTAGGTAGTCTGATACCTATATACAGTGAGTTGCTAGCAAGTTACCATGGTGATCTCAGGTCTAAGGGATACTTATACCCATATTCTTCGGAGCTAATCTTGACAGAAGAAAAGCTCCGAAGTTGATCATGTTCAGTACAGATGTACCCATACATCTCACTTGCATGCCATGCCAGTGTCTCAATACTCTTTGGTTATAAGGACAACCAATCTATATGGCACACAACAACCTATACTCGATAAATATTGTCTTCCTAAGTAACAACATATCTTTTGGTCGTGAACAATTTAAGAACTAAATGATAAATCCTCCTTTGTCAAATCTAGATAGTCCTAAGGACTTCATCACAATACAGGAGTTCATTAGAAGATAACAGAATTTGTGATGAAAAATGCCAAAATAACTTTTATTATTTGATAATTTATATATAAGTACAACAAGTAGCACAACTATCAACAGGCTCACGATTGGCTTTGGGACATATTCCCAATAATCGTAGGGTCGTGCGCCCCCTTGGTCTTCATGGACAAAAATATACACACACCCTTAGTTGGCATGCGCACATGGGAAAAGAGATGGAGTCCCATACAGATGGGACTCTAGGGTTGCTTGATGGTTTTAAATTTTTGGGCACCAAAGTGTTTGAGCCGATCCATCTATGGTACCACCTATGGAGGATTCTAGGAGACTCTAACCTGATTGGATTAGGTGACATTACTCCACCAATTAGATTAAGATCTGATTGAATCAAATAATTTGATTGGTTGAAGTGATATGGCACAGCATGGCGCAGTAGGATCTATTTAAACCCCTATCTGTGCCTAGGGTTTCATGATTGCGCCCATCCACCATGCCGTTAGGCTACCACTCCTCCCTTCTACGCCTCCCTTTGGTCCTCTCTCTCCCTTCTCCATGCCTAAGGTGTTGGGCAAATCCAACAAGGAAGATCCAAGCTTTGGTGCAAGGATTAGGAAGACATACAATATGTTCATGTGACAAGCGCGCTGCTTTCATCGATTGTTTTTGAAGGCTCTACGAATCAGATCCAGATTCGATTTTTGAAAATCAGATCCAGATCTGATTTTTGAAAATTAGATCCAGAAGGAGAACATGTCTAGATCCTACCTGAGTGGATTTCGGTAGAGGCCAGGTGCTTGCGTGGCTACATCCAGAACCTCGGGCTTCAACAGATCATCGACAGGGTAAAAGCAGTTTATCCTAAAGGTAACAATTGTTATTCCAAATTTATGTTATATTAATTTTTAATATTAGATCTATAGGATCAGATTCGAGAAGTCTTAGATCTGATTAGAGTTTGTTAGAAAATTTTTTAAAATATTTCTTCAAATCTAATCATATCTGAATGATCTTATGGCGGAAAAATGTTGATTTTTCTTCACTAGTAAAGCTGTGCCACCTGGCAAATCCCTATGGAGTGGATGGTTGGCCCTTAACCCATTGGAGACGGCAACCAACATCTTATTCTTCCATTCCTATGAAGGCAATCCAATTCATGAGGTGCCACGACTCTCGAAAGATGCACAATTCGCCTGCATTTCTCAAGGTGCTCCATAAGTCGATGAGATGAACTCCTCCGTGATGCACATCTTGAGGTCATTCAGCGCATCGTGCATCTTGGCATCCTACTGAAGACCTACTTCCCAACACCGAAGGGAAAAGATAGAGAGCACTTTTCAGACTGGGAAGTAGGGAACAAGTATTGGATGCTGGCCTACCAATCTGGTGATGTGTCCGACCCCTGATGACATGGCAAGCACCGGATATGATAGCACATCTAACTCCCGATGATGTGGCATGCATCTTTGATCAAGAGCCGACCACTTTTGATCGGCCTATAGTCAACCTCAGCTTCATCAAGTGATGAACACCCAAAAAGATTGGCATCAGGTAGTCACCGAATACCCAGTGGTCAGCTCTAGCATGAAGCCCCGGCATCAGCATCCAGTTTATTACATTCAAATCTACCTCGCTTCTCTGCTAGCTATTCTGCAACAGGGAAGCTGAGAGAAGCTCTTGATGCATGGATCTCACTTAGTTAGCAGTCTATCATAATAGCAAATATTCTCTCTGCTCGAGGGAAGCTAACACCATGACTACCTCTTGACACTCCACAACTCCAGCAGCTAACGGCCTGACAACTTCAGTAGGCCTACCTCCATAGAAAGATAGAAAAAAAAGGAAGGAGAGGAGGGCTATCTCTCTCAAAAAACTTTCTCGCTTGAACTTTTAGAACTCTATAGTTCTCATCGTCTTCTTCCCCTGTTCTCTCTCTTTGACTGTCACTAACTTAAGCATTGGAGGGCCTTCCATCAGAGAACCCCCACCTTCTTCTCTAGTATCGAGAGCTTTCTTTGCAGGTCTCCAAGAGCCCAGCTCTCCAGCTCTGCTCCAGCTCGTCCATTGAGACTCAGCCGTGATTCTACATCGGGGATGTGCAGCAACAGTTTTATTGTTTCACGGGAGGAAGGCTCCCATCACCTCAAATCTAGTTAACCGTTTATCAGCTATCCATGACATCTATGAACCTTCATCGCTTTGATGAATTGGGCTATCCATGAAGGACCTACAAGTTCTACATTGGCCCTACCTCTGCCCATTTGGCTATGGTTTTAGCTACACTACTCAGTTCTACCTCAGAAGTTGGTCAACAAGAAGCTTGCATTCAATCAGCACCGTGTGCAGCTTCAATACCACAACACGGCGTACATCCCACCATGCCATGGAGCTCTCATCAATAACCTTGCCTACAGCCAGGAGGATATCTCCATTGATGTCGCTGTGATGAACACTGGAAAGCTGGATGGTACCGAAACAGTGATTCAATTCTCTCATCCCCCACAAGGAATCGTTGGGTCTTTTATCTACCAAATGATTGTATTCCAAAGCGTCTATGCCGGCCAACAAGAGTGAGGTGGTTATGTTCAAGCTTATCTCATGCAAGACTTTGAGCATCGTGACAGGATCGGCCTACATATGCTGCTTTACTGGCGGGTGAGCACACCATCGTCGTTGGTAGTGGTGACAGTGCCACTGGATTCCTTGTTCAGGTCTACCTCAACGAGAGACTTCTGATAGAGTTTGCTCTTAATTTAGGGATGTATGAAGTTTAGTTTGGCCTAGGTTGTTTTTCATTCAACAATGGGTTGAATGGTAGTGGTAATGAGAAGCTATCTATAGGAGGATTGATGATTAATTCATTTCTTGTGACGTAAATATATCCCTTCTCTTTTAGAGGGAAAGGAAAAAAATGTACCCTTGAGCAGATAGAAGTTTTTTCTCTTAGGGAAAATTTTTTACAAATAAAAGCAGCGTACGCTGAGGCGGGATGTGGGTGGGGTGGGTGGGGGAGGGAGCGACAGTGTTAACAATAATATGTTCTTTTCCCTCGAGAACATGTGATAAATCCTGGCAATAATTCGAGGAGAAACACCTTTTAGATATCAGAATGATTTGAATTTATGGTTCCTATTATTAGCATAATCCTAACATCCATGGTTATAGAGAGTAGACTAGATTATATTTTGCACGACAATCTTTATATCGCCAGATTTTCCACTGATACAATGTATAATGCGGTAGGTAGTCCTGTTCTTAAACTTTATCGTAGTCATCATGCATTCTAATTTAAAACCAGAAAGTACATCTATTTCTGGCCCCAGCATTGCATTCATTGGAGTATTGTCTTGTGCTTGTTAGGCTAATTAAGATTGTAATCTGTTGGGTGAGATAAGGGGTCATTCTAACGCATTTGAATGATCACCTCAGGCCTCCCAGAGAAATTGGAATAGGCAGCAACTCAAGAAAAATCTTATTTTCCACCGTAGGATCGTTCAAATCCAATCAAATTTGAAAAGATTTTTCTAAAAAAATTCTTAATAAAACTAATCAGATTTGAGACATCTCGGATCTGATCCTATAGATCTGATATTAAAACTTCAAATAAAAATTAAATTTAATTTAATTTTAAGTATCTGTTTGGATAATCAAATTACCTTACAATGATCTTGATGTTTCCTAAGGTTCTAGAAGGAGCCACACACATGCCTGGCCTCTACTGGTATCCACTTGGGTAAGATCTAGATATCTTCTCCTATGAATCTTTCTTCAAAAGATCAGATCTGAATCTGATCAGAAAGTCTTTCAAAATAATTTTTGAAGGTAGCATATCCGTCTCACGAACACCATCGCGTAGATGCTGAACTCTTCACAATTTTGATTGGATCTACTTCTCAAATTTCTACCCAACTTTTGGCATGTAGAAGAGGGGAAAGAGAGGATCAGAGGGAGCATAGATATCTCTTGGGATGACAGCCTTTGGGTGTGAAAATATTTCTTATGTTGAGAAACTATTAGCGTGAAGGTTTTTATATCAAAACCCAATTCCATATAAGAGTCCCATTGACCAAATTACTTATTTATTTTTATCATTGGGACTCATGGTCTTATTAACCACAAAAAGCATCAAATCCCCTTTAGTTTTCGCATAAAAAATCCATTAAAAAGGGGGCAGCATGAGTAAATAAGGAGGAGTCCATTGCGCCTTGGACTCTTCCCTCAAGAGTTTGATCTAAATCAAACTCTATCGTAACTAAGTCTAGGCACCTCCAAAAATTATAAAATTTGGCACACCTAAAGTATGACTCAAGCCCTATCACATCTCCAAAAATCAAAGCAAAATAATTTTCAAAGAATTTTCTAGAAGCCTCTAATCAGGTGACCCTTAATTCTCTTAATTAGGTCAACTTTTGACCCTAGTCCAATTGCACTATGAATGGATTTAATTTCTACAATTAATCTAACCTGGATAGGTTCTAGTAAGATGAAAATAAACCTATTCAAGATATAGAAATGAGTCAAATCAAATTTGACTCAATTGTGATGAATCAGAAAGATTATAGAAGGAGAAAGATAGGCTCAATCGTGTGCTAGCATGATTACCTTGGACCTGATTGGATCTAATCCAAATCAATCGAACTGGATTAGCTCAATTGATGATATCTAGACCCAAACCTTTGTTTGTGTGATCCAGTTAGGTTCAATTTTATATGGTAATAAGATACGTCATGATCTCCATTATCAACATCATCGAAACACCTTTCGATGGACCAAAACTTTTCTGATTCATACAATTAGAATGATCGATCATCAAAATCATTCTAATTGCTCCCAAAATCCACTAGTGACACCTAGCAGTATATGGTGGCAACCCGTCAAAATTGAAAGCGAACCTCTTAGTACAACTAATTGTGTGAATTGATTTTTCTATCATGAGTCCTGATAGGATTAGGGTTAAGGTGAACTCGTTAAACCCTACACCTGTCATATGAATGAATCATTCGATTTGAATCCGATATGAAATATTACAAGAAAACTCTTTTCTATTATATCATACTATCATGGCTATGGGCTTAAGGACTCAATCTCATGATCATCATAGGACTACTCCACTATCGAGGTTGATAGATCCCATCTTGGTGGAATCCAGTTCCTACAATGAACATGCTATAGCCAACATACACCTTAGAATTTTGAATAGCTAGAAGACTGAATTATAGTGTAGTCAAACTATAACATACTCAAGGTGAACTGCTGATGCATGTTAGGTCAAAGAATCTATCATACAACTGCAGTATCGAGCCAGTCATCGACAAGAAGGTAGACTTCCTTATGACTGCTCGAGGTGGTCACACTCAGTACCCTCTTTCTCTAACGAGTACCTATACTTTCACTCCGATATCTCTACACTATAGACTCAAGGCTCATCTATCCTAATAAAGTGATTGTACACCAACCTTCCAGATCTATCACCATCCTCATGATGATCTTACGGTCAGGAGCAGCTTATGAGTTAATTATGAAAATTCATGTCTTAAATTTTCAACTCTTGAAAACATGAATTATCATTACCATTAACTCAAAAGATGTATCACAGATACTTTTAGGTACATACTATGATAGAAAATAATCTTTTATTAATTTATAGTCAAAATTATAAAATTACCCCTAGAAGTGTTTTACAAGTGTCAGCCAATCTAGCTTCTAGGGCATACATCTAACAAACTCCCATTTGACCTAAAGCCAATTGGCTACAAATCTAAGTCCCATCTTCTCAAGGTGGGCTTGAATCTTCTGCTGGCCTAAAGACTTTGTCAGTGGATCTATCGCATTGTCTATAGAGTTGACTCTCTTGATCTCGACGTAACCCTTCTCGAGGTAATCATAGATAAGATGGAATCGCTGCTCGATGTGCTTGGATTTTTGGTGAGACCTTGACTCCTTAGCAAAGGCTATGGCACCATTATTATCGTTGTACAGAGGGATGACATCTGTTAGCATCACTTTGAGTTCTATGGTGAACTTCTTATACCAGAATGCCTCCTTCGCAGCTTCTGATGCAGCGATATACTCTACTTCCATAGTGGAATCTGCTATCATGGTCTGCTTGAAACTCTTTCAGTTGATAGCACCATCATTGCACACAAACAGACTACCAGATGTCGACTTTCAATCATCTATATTAGATATAAAATCTAAGTTTGTATAACTCTGGACCTGGAGTTCTCCATTACCAAAGACTAAGAACATATCCTTAGTCATTCTTAAGCACTTAAGGATACATTTCACATAAGTTCAGTGCTCTTTACCTGGATTCGACTGATACCTGCTCATGACACTCATAGTATGGATGATATTAGATTGTGTACAGAGCATGGCATATATGAGGCTCCCTATTATCGAAGCATAAAGGATCTTTCTCATGCATTTAATATCCTCAAGTGTGTTGGGAACATCTTCTTGGAGAGATTAATGCCATGTCTGAAGAGCACCAATCCCCTCTTGAAGTTTTTCATGCTAAACCTCTTTAGCACCTCCTCTATATACATCTTCTGTGAGAGATCTAGCATCCTATTTGGTCAATCTCTATAGACCTTAATGAAGGAAAATTCTGATTTCTCGGATCAGGTTCGTTCAGATCTGATTGGATCGAGAGGTATATTTCAAAAATTTTCTCTTAGATCCTAATCAGATCTGACACTTTTCAGATCTAATTTTATGATCTGATAAATAAAAAAATAAAATTAAATTAATTTTGAATTAATTTTACCTTGATTCTGGGTAATCTGATTACCCATTGATGATCATATCGAGGTCCTGAAATTCTGGATCTAGGCATGCAAGCACCTGGCCTCTACCGGTATCCACTCAGACTGGATCTGAAGATCTTCTTCTTCTCTATCTTCTCTTCCAAAAATTAGATCTGGATCTGATTTGGAGGATCTTCAAAACTTCTTTTGAAGATCACCCATCATCTCTGCAGCAGTGCTGCCTTCTTTCCTTTTTCGTCAGCCTTTTCTTGCCTGACTCGCACTAATCTAAAGGCCCAACTTCCTTGGGCATGGAGAGGAGAGAGAGGGCCAGATGGTGGCATGGAGAAGGGAGAGGGATAGCCTTGGGGCATGGGCTGGAAGAGGAAGTTCTTAAAAGTGGGCGCAGATAGGGTCTTATTTATAGACTCTGCTGCGCCATGCAGTGCTGCATCACCCCGACCAATCACGTTGCTTCATGCAATCAGATCTAAATCTGATTGATGGGATGACATCACTTGATCCAATCAGATGAGAGACCCACAGATTCATCCTAAGATAGTAACTAAGACTAGTCAAAGTTCATAGGTGACGGTCACCTCGTTTGAATCCAAGAAGCAATCTAGAGTCCCATCCGTATGGGACTCCAGCATCCCTATCCTTGGGCGCCGCCATCCTAGGCATCTGCCCCCTTCTTTCCAATTTTTAGAGAGGGGACAAGCCCCTATCTGCTCTCCAATAAGTGCATGACACATGGGCAGATGTCCAAGGGTCAAAGGTCAATGTTTGACCAAGTCAAAGTACAAGAATTAGCAGGTGATGAAAAATGGTAGGTGTTGTCTCAAATTTATCTCATAAATTAAGACAACCCTTTTCTAACTTGGACAAGCTCCAGTCAGACTAGGTAAAGGTACCTGAGTGAGCACAAACTCATTTGGCTCAGTCAAGATAACTTTTTATGATAGAAAAAGAAGAACGTTAGGCTCAATCGTGTGCTAGCACGATTTTCTTGAACCTAATTGAATCTTATTCAAATCAATTGAACTAGGTTAGTTCAATTGATGATATCCAGATCCAAACCCTTATTTGTGTGATCCAGTTAGGTTCAGTTCTGTATGGTAATGGGATATGTCATGATCTCCATCATCGACATCATCGAAACTCCTTTCGATGGATCAGAACTCTTCTGATTCAGACAAGCTAGAATGATCGATCATCTAAATCATTCTAATTGCTCCCAAAATCCACCAGTGACACCTAGCAGTATATGGTGGCAACCCATCAAAAGCTAAAAATGCGAACCTCTTGGTGCAGCTACCTTGTGTGATTAAGTTCTTCTATCTTGAGCTCCGATCAGATTAGGGTTAAGGTGAACTCGTCAAACCCTAATTTCTATCATATGATTTAATCATTCGATTCAAGTCCGATGTGAAAACCTTAATAGAAACTCTTTCTATTATTTCACTCTCTGCCATGGCCATGGGCTTATGGACTTGATTCTCATGATCATCATAGGGCTGCTCCTCTATCCACCGAGGTAGATAGATTCCATCTTGGTGCAATCCAATTCCTACAATGAACATGCTATAGCCAACATACACCTCAGGGTTCTGAATGGCTAGGAGACCGAGTCATGGTGTAGTCAAACTATAACACCCTCAAGGTGAACTGCCGATGCACCTCAGGTCAAAGAACCAGACACACTACTGCAGCATCGAGTCAGTCATTGACGAGAAGGTAGACTCCCTAATGACTACTCGAGGTGGTCACGCTCAGTGCCCTCGTTCTCTAACGAGTACCTGTACTCTCACTCCGGTGTCTCCACACCGTAGACTCAAGACTCATCTACTAAAAGAAGCGATTGTACACCAACCTTTCGGATCAATCACCATCCTCATGATGATCCTATGGTTAGGAGCATTTTATGAGTTAATAATGATTATTCATGTCTTAAATTTTCAACTCTTGAAAATATGAATTATCATTACCATTAACTCAAAGGATGTATCACAGACACTAAATACACATATGTGATAGAAAATAACCCATTTTATTATTTATAGTCAAAATTATAATTTTGCCCCTAGAAGTGTATTACAAGTGTCAGCCAATTCTAACTTCTAGGGCACACATATCTAACAAACTCCCACTTGACCTAAAGCCAATTGGCTACAAATCTAAGCCCATCTTTCAAGGTGGGCTTCAATCTTTTGCTGGCCCAATGGCTTTGTAAGTGGGTCTGTCATATTCTCTGCGGAGTCAACTCTCTTCACCTCGACGTAACCCTTCTCAAGGTAATCACGGATGAGGTGGTATCGCCGCTCGATGTGCTTGAATTTTTGGTGAGACCTCGGCTCCTTAGCAAGCGATATGGCGCCATTGTTGTCGCAGTACAGAGGAATGACATCTGATGACATCACTCTGATCTCTATGGTAAACTTCTTGTACTAGAATGCTTTTTTTGCCGCTTCTGATGCAGCGATATATTCTGCTTCCATGGTGGAATCTGCTATTACTATCTGTTTGGAACTTTTTCAACTGACAGCTCCATCATTGCACATAAACAGACTCCCAGATGTCGACTTTCGATCATCTACATCGGACATAAAATCCGAGTCTGTATACCCTTGTACTTGGAGTTCTCCATTGCCAAAGACCAATAACATATCCTTAGTTCTTCTTAAGTACTTAAGGATACATTTCATAGAAGTCCAGTATTCTTCATCCAGATTTGACTGATATCTACTCATGACACTCACGGCATGGGCTATATCAGGTCGTGTACATAACATGGCATACATGAGGCTCCCTATTGCTGAAGCATAAGGGATCTTGCTCATGCGTTCTATTTCCTTAGGTGTGCTAGGGCACATCTTCTTAAAAGATGAATGCCATGTCTGAAGGGTACTAAACCCCTCTTAGAGTTTTCCATACTAAACCACTTTAGTACTTCCTTTATGTACATCTTCTGTGAAAGTCCTAGCATTCCTATTTCGGTCTATCTCTATAGACCTTAATTCCTAGAATAAAGGATGCTTCTCCTAGGTCTTTCATGGAGAATTCTTTAGATAACCACATTTTAACTATGGTCAACATGGGAAATATCATTCCCAATAAGGAGGATGTCATCCACGTACAATACGAGGAAGACAACAGTGCTCCCACTGACCTTTTTGAAGACACATGGCTCCTCATTTTTGATGAAACCAAACATTTTGATCACATCATTAAAATGAGTATTCCAGCTCCGAGATGCTTGCTTAAGTCCATATATGGACCTTTGCAGCTTGCATACCTTGTGATCATCATCACTAGATGTGAAACCTAGGGCTATTCTATATAGATATCTTCCTCAAGATATCCATTTAAGAATGCCATTTTCATGTCCATTTGCCATATTTCATAATCGAAATAGGCTGCAACAGCAAGCAATGTGCGGATGGATTTTAGCATAGCTACTGACGAAAAGGTATCCTGATAGTCAATGCCTTCGCATTGACTATAACCTTTTGCCACTAATCTAGCTTGAATGTCTCCACATTTTCATCTGCACCAATCTTTCTCTTGTAGATCCATTTACACCCAATAGGTACTATACCTTCTGATGGATCTACCAAGGTCCAGACTTGGTTTGAGTGCATCGAGTCAATTTCTGACTTCATTGCCTCTAACCATTTCTCGGAGTCGATATCTGATATCGCCTCGTTATAGATTTTGGGATCATCACCATGAACCCCATTACCTATGAGGAACATTTTCTCTACATCCTCTGAAATAGTACCTAAGTACCTCTCAGGGGGGTGGAAAACCCTTTCTGATCTACGAGGTGGAGGAGGTAGTGTATGGATTGGCTTAACTTGATTTGGTTCCATTTGGTCCTTAGCTTGTTGCTCTTGTGAGACTTTTTCATCGAGCTTGATCTGCTTTCCAATGCCGCTATCTTGAATAAACTATTTTTCAAGAAAGATGGCATGTCAACTCACAATCACATTGTGATCTTTTGGAATGTAGAAATAATATCCTAATGACTCTTTAGGATATCCTATGAATCGAGCTCTAAAGGATCTAAAGTCTAACTTGTCCGTTTGTTGTATTTTGACATGAGCCGGATAACCCCAAATTCTGAGACTTACCATGCCATATCTCATACGGTGTGGCAGGAATGATTTTAGAATGATCCCTATTCAGTAAGTACATTGTAGTTAACAAGTAGTATCTCCAAAAAAAATTAGGGAGGTCTGTGAAGCTCATCATGGATCGGACCATATCTAATAGGATCCGATTCCTCCATTCTGAGACTTCGTTGGATTGAGGTGTTCCAGATGGAGTCCATTGAGAGATTATACCATTTTTTTTAACATAGTCCAGGAATTTTTGACTAAGGTATTCACCTCCTCGATCTGATTGAAGAATCTTAATGGATTTTTTAGTTTGTTTTTCTACTTCATGTCTAAATTTTTTGAACTTTTTAAAAGCTTCAGACTTGTGTCTCATAAGATACACATACCCATACCTAGATAAATTATCGATAAAGATTATGAAGTAGACAAAGTTGCCTCTAGCTGGCATATCAAATGGGCCACACACATCTGTATGTACTAGGACAAGAAGATCCATGGCCCTTTCCCCATGTCCTACAAAAGGGAGTTTAGTTATTTTGCCATGAAGACAGGACTCACAAATTAAATATGACTCGAAAGTTAATGGACTCAATTATCCAATTTTCTCCAATTTGTTAACCCTATCTTCTGCTATATGACCTAATCTTAGGTGCCATAGATACCTATCATTAGGACTATCCCTAGGATGTTTTGATTTTACGGCATTCATATTTTGCTCGAAGTTAAAAATAGATACATCAACATGTAACTGATAAAGATCGTTAATAGGAAAACCATTTGCAATTTTATTTCTTTCATAAAGAATGTTACAATAGTCCTTAAGAAAACTTATTACATAGCCTTCTAATGCAAGGCAAGAAATAGAAATCAAATTCCTGCTTGCTGTAGGCACATAATAATAGTCTTTTAATACTAAGTCTAATCCAGATGGTAATCGAAGAGGGTATGTTCCCACGGCCACGGCAACAATCCTTGCTCTATTTTTGATGCGCAGGATCATCTCACCATCCCTCAGCCTCCTGCTATCCTCAAGACCCTACATAGAAGTGCACAAGTGAGCACTGGAACCAGAGTCAAGCACCCAACTGGATGCAGAAGAAACCGTAAGGTTGGACTCAATAACGAGCATACCTCCAGAAGGACCAGCCTCCTTCTTATTCTTCAGGGTGGCTAGGTATGAAGGGCAGTTCCGCTTTCAGTGGCCATCATTGTTGCAATGAAAATACTTTTCTTTGTCAGCAACCTTCTTCTTTAGCTCTACCTTTTTCTTCTTTCCTCCTTCCACCTTCTATTTTTTTGCAGACTTCTTCTTCTTTTCAAAAGACTTTCTCTTAGAAGAAGTCCATTTCATAGCAAGCACTGAGCCTTTAGAACCTTTCATGGAAAGCTCAGCGGTAACCAGCATATTCATAAGTTCAGCCAAGGTGTTTTGAAGTTTATGCATATGGTAGTTCATGATGAAATGCCCATATGCATCAGTCAAGGATTGCAGAATTATATCATTCTACAGATCCAAGTCCAACCTCACTCTGAGCTTCTTAAGCTCTTTCAAGTCCTTGATCATCATCAAACAATGATCTTGGACTAACTGCCCATCACGCATCTTAGCCTTGAACAGTCGTTTAGTGACTTGATACTTGGCTGCGCGATTCTGTTCACCAAACATCTTGTATAGGTGAGCCAACATTTGGTGAGTAGTTCTGATATCTTTATGTTGGTGTCGAAGCTCATCAGACATCAAGCCCAACATGTAGTATCTGGCCTAGTTATCATCATCAGTCCACTTATCTAGAGACGCTCTCTGTTCAGTGGATGGATGAGCTGGTAAGGTGGGAGGGTCCTATACATGAGTTAACTTCTCGAAACCCAAAATAATTTTGAAGTTCCAGAGCCAATTCTTGTAATTTGGTTCGGTCAGTCTATGGGTGTCTAAGATTCGTGCTAGTGGATTGGATGCAAACATTTTTCTATAGAGAGTCAAAGTTTCTAGTTAGATATTATAATTTAGACTTAACCAATTTGTTTAGAAATTTTATTTTCAAATAAATTAGCTCCCACTATTTTCTCAGATCTCTACACTCCCTCTATAGAGATGCAAAAATCTCCACGATTATGATTTCTAGTGGATGGTGCGATCCCACCAACTGACTCATCACCTCACCTAACAGTTATTGGTGATGGGTTAGCCAATGAGTGAATAACTCTTGTTCAATGATTCTCTAATCATGATGCACCCAAACATGATCTCTAATTCATGAATCTCATCGTGTCCGAAATATTGATCCACTCCTTAGTTATGTTAGACCTACCATTTGCACAAATTGGATTTCTAATTGGGTCTCTCACCGTATTAAAATATTGAGCTCAATCCATCCTCCAGCCTATAGCATCCAATGCCTAATAGACATGGTTGCATCTTTCTGGTGCAACTGAACCACTGTAACCAACCGAGAACAATCAACCCCGAGAAGGGCCCGCACATCTACAATGGTGGAAGACCTTAGACTTAATCTTTTCTTAGAAAGATTTGATTTAGGTCTTATTAAACTAGACTTAACATAGTCATAACTATTATGACTAACCTAGTGGCATGGGCTAGCTCGGATTATTGACCACCTCAGATCAGAATTGAGTCAACAAACATGGCCAGGTAGTGAGACTGGTGGAAGGGATATGCCATTAACTCGACAAGATCGCATTCGAGTCGAGTAGCTTTCAATTAAAAATCAGTTGGTCGTATCTACCAAACTTACCTTAGACACCAAATTGTTGAGCCAGAACCAATCGAGTTAGCCTACAATCCAGACTCTAACCACTGAGCCTAATTAGGTCTTAGCTTGATCGATTACTCACGTGACTCGATCTTGACCCAGACTTAATCCTATTAGGCTGGTCAATTTAAGCATCGTTGATCCCATCTAACCAACTCTTGATTCAGTTTGATCAACCGCTAGACCTAATTGAGCTACCCAAGCCCGAACCCAATTTTATGAATATATCTTAGATCTGAAATTCTCAATTTTAGACCTAATTGATATTTTATAAACTTAATTCTTAATTAAGTTAGGGTTCTTAAATAAAATATGTAAATAAGATCCTAGAATTTCAGGATCTAGGGATTTTGCAGAAAGTAAGTTTTCAATTTTTGATTAAGGACGAACGCGCAGCACCCCTACACATCATAAGAACACCCCATCGAATGGGAGGAGAGGGTCTTTAAGCCCTACTTTGTTCTTATGACCGGACGGCCAAGGGGAACGCCTTAATCAGAAATACAACTAATCTACAAAAACTAATTAGATCTAAGCATATATCTCATATAAAAAATAGATCTAATTAAAATATATTTTGTATATATCACATATATCATGCATGCATGTTTTTCAGATCTAAATTATCTCATAATAATCTAAAAAATTAAATTTAACATTGTGATCTTCAGTCAAGGATAAAATTTAATCTAGACCGCGAGGTTCGTTATAATTAGTTTGTTTGTGTAGTCTATGCCTTGTCTTAAAGCTATGCGGCAGGTTCATCTGTTGTAGAGTGCCATAGGGAGTGCATTGTTGGGTGTGGTAAGTGGTAGGTTTTAAGTGTTGGATTTTTTATTTTAGGTCTGATTGTATGTAGTGGGCTGTGATATTTATGAAATCAAAAAGGATGAATAAATAAGGTTTGGTGGCGGTTCTAATAGAGTGATCTAAAATTGTATGGAATGTTGTAAGGGTGGTAAATGAGATTGAATATGAGGAGTTATATTTTTGGGTTGAGGGTACAATTATAGTGAATAGATCGTATTGCGTGAGGTGCTGTCTTGATGATAGTATCTCAGTTACGAGATTTGGTTTTTGTGTTATTGAGTTTGTCTAGTAGGTTAGTGTGGTTTATTGTTGGTGGTTGTGTTACTGGTGTTTTGTGTGGTGGTGGGTTGTGGGGCAGGTGTGGTGTGGTGTTTCGTAGATGTTTTCTGAGGTCTATATTCAGTCATCTCATGCTGATATCGTATATCTTATCTAGATTTAATATAGAGGCTGGTGGGTTGCTATAGGTTATATCTTAGGTTGTATGGGGATCAATTTTGGATTATGATGAGAACCTGGTGTCTCTCCTGTGTATATTGCGGAGTGTTGGAAGAAGGAAATGGTTTGATTGGTTGTTTCCGGTGTATTGGTGGGTTGTCGGGGTTGGGGTTGGGGGGGTTCAAGGGTGTTTGACTGTGGTTGTTTGTCGTTGAGGTGGGTCGATTTGATTGGAGGTGATGCGATATTTAAAGAAGTATGGTAATATTGTGGTGTGGTGTGAGATCTCTAATGTGCATGAGTCTGTGTTGGAGATGCTTCTTGTATGAGGTATGATTGGTGTAATTAGATTCCTATAAACAAAGAAATAAAATTTAAATTAATTGTCTAAATTAATTTTATCTTGATTCTGGGTAATCTGATTATCCGTTGATGATCCTGCAGAAGCCTGAGGTTCTGGATCTAGCCACGCAAGCGCCTAGCCTCTATTAGTATTAACTTAGGCTGGATCTAGAGATCTTCTCCTTCTCTTTTTTTTCTCCAAAAATTAGATCTGAATCTAATTTAGAGGATCTTCAAAATTTCTTCTGAAGATCACCCATCGACTCTGCAGCAATGCTGCCTTCTTCCTTTTTTGTCAGCCTTTTCTTGCCTGACTCGCACTAATCTGAAGGCCCAACTTCCTTGGGTGTGGAGAGGAGAGAGAGGGCCAGATGGTGGCATGGAGAAGGGAGAGGGACAGCCTTGGGGCATGGGCTAAGAGGAACTCATTAAAAAAGTGGGTGCTGATAGGATCTATTTATAGACTCTGCTGCGCCATGCAGTGCTGCATCACCCTAGCCAATCATGTTGCTTCATGCAATCAGATCTAAATCTGATTGGTAGTATGATATCACCTGATCTAATCAGATGAGAGACCCATAGATTCATCCTAAGGTGGTGCCTAAGATTGGTCAAAGTCCATAGGTGAGGGTCACCTAGTTTGAATCCAAAAAGCAACCTGGAGTCCCATCCATATGGGACTCCAGCATCCCTATCCTTAGGTGCACGCCATCCTAGGCATGCACCCCCTTCTTTCCAATTTTTAGAGAGGGGACAAGCCTCTATCTACTCTCCAATAAGTGCATGACATATGGGCAGATGTCCAAGGGTCAAAGGTGAACGTTTGACCAAGTTAAAATACAAGAATTAGCAGATGACAGAAAATGACAGGTGTTGTCTCAAATTTATCTCATAAATTAAGACAACCCTTTTCTTACTTGGACAAGCTCCAGTCAAACAAGGTAAAGATACTTGGGTGAGCACAAACTCATTTGGCTCAGTCGAGATAATTTTTATGATAGAAAAAGGAGAATGTTAGGCTCAATCGTGTGCTAGCATAATTTTCTTGAACCTAATTGAATCCAATCCAAATCAATTAAACTAGGTCAGTCCAATTGATGATATCCAGATCCAAACCCTTATTTGTATGATCCAGTTAGGTTCAGTTCTGTATCATAATGGGATATATCATGATCTCCATCATTGACATCATCGAAACTCCTTTCGATGGATCAGAACTCTTCTGATTCAGACAACTTAGAATGATCGATCATCTAAATCATTCTAATTGCTCCCAAAATCCACCAGTGACACCTAGCAGTATATGGTGGCAACCCATCAAAATTAAAAAATGAACCTCTCAGTGCAGCTACTTGTATGATTAAGTTCTTCTATCTTGAGCCCCAATCAGATTAGGGTTAAGGTGAACTCGTCAAATCCTAATTTCTATCATATGATTTAATCATTCGATTCAAGTTCGATGTGAAAATTCTTAATAGAAACTCTTCTATTTATTTCACACTGTGCCATGGCCATGGGCTTATGGCTTGATTCTCATGATCATCATAGGGCTGCTCCTGTTCTACCGAGGTAGATAGATTCCATCTTGTGCATCCAATTCCTACAATGAATATGCTATAGCCAATACACCTCAAGGTTCCGAATGGCTAGGAGACCGAGTCATGATGTAGTCAAACTATAACACCCTCAAGGTGAACTATCGATGCACCTCTGGTCAAAGAACCAGACACACCACTGCAGCATCGAGTCAGTCATCGACGAGAAGGTAGACTTCCTTATGACTACTTGAGGTGGTCACGCTCAATGCCCGTTCTCTAACGAGTACCTATACTCTCGCTCTGGTGTCTCTACTTCATAGATTTAAGACTCATCTACTATAAAGAAACGATTGTACACTAACCTTCTAGATCAATCAGCATCCTCATGATGATCCTACGGTCAGGAGCATTTTATGAGTTAATAAATGAAAATTCATGTCTTAAATTTTCAACTCTTGAAAATATGAATTATCATTACCATTAACTTAAGGGATGTATCACAGACACTAAATGTACTTATGTGATAGAAAATAATCTATTTTATTATTTTAGTCCAAAATTATAATTTTGCCCCTAGAAGTGTATTACAGTGTCAGCGCAACTTCTGGCTTCTAGGCACCACATATTCTTAAACTTACATTCCTAGAAATAAAGATGCCCGTCTCCTAGGTCTTTCCCAGAAAAACTCTATCTGGACAACCATATTTTTACAGTGGTCAACAATGTAAATATCATTCTCAATAAGGAGGATGTCATCCACATATAGTATGGGAAGACAACAGTTCTCCAGCTGATCGCTTTTGAATATACATATTTCTCATTCTTGATTGAATCAAATAATTGTGATTCACCATTTTAAACACGCATTCAACTCCGAGGAATGCTTAGTTAAGTCCATACATGAATTTTAGCTTGCAGAACCTTGTGATAGCATCACTAGATTGAAACCAAGCAGCTATTCTATATAGATATCTTCTCAAGATATATCCATTAAGAACGTTTATTTTCACCGTTATATCTTCTTTATTTCAATGATCAAAATAGCAGGCATAGCAAGCAATGTACGGTGATGAATTAGGCAAGGCTATTGATGAGAAGGTTATCCTGATAGTCAATGCCTTCATGTTGACTATACCCTCTTTAGGCACTAACCTGTTTCTTTGAAATGTCGTCTCATATTTATCTGCACTATCTTTCTCTTAAGAGATCCATTTACACGCAAAAGATCTCAATAGGTTACTATAGATCTTCAGGTGGGTCTTACCACAAGATCTAGACTTGGTTCGAGCATGATTGAGTCAATCTTAACTGTCATTGCCTGCGTAACCGATTTCTGCGAAGTCGATATTACTGATATCTATCTCATTATAGTATTTTGGGACATTCACCATGAACCCCATTTTTTGTGAGAGAATATTTTTGGTCTAACATCCTTCTTGAAATAGTACTACAGTACCTTTTCAGAAGGATCGAAAAATTTATCTAATCACGAGGTGGATGAAGTAGTCGTATTGGTGACTAGCTTAATTTTGATTTCTATATGGAGTCGCTTGCTTATTGCTTTTGGGAGACTTTCTCCTTAGCCTAATTGTCGTCCGATGCCGGACCATTTAAATAAACTATTTTTCAAGATAGATGTTGTGTCCGACGTGCACATGAGCATTATGATGCTTCAGAAGATGAAAGAAATAATAGTCCTAATAAACTCTTTAGGAATCCTATGAAACGAGCTCTAAAGAATCTAGACTTAACGGTCCATCTGCTGTTCTTGGTATGGGCCAGGACAACTTCAAATTTTTGAGATGACTTAGACTTGATTCTTACCTGTCATATCTTATACGTATGTGGTAGGGGAGATAGTTTTTAGATGAAAACTCTATTCAATAGAGTAAATAGCGGTTTAGACATGTCCCCAAAGAAACTCAGGTGGTCCATAAAGCTGCATCATGGATCGGAACCATATCTAATAAGTATCCAATTTCTGGTTCTCCATTCTAAAATTCATTGATTTGAGCACGAATTTGCAGGTGGGAGTGCCATTGAAGAGCTGCATTGCCAATTTTGTTTGCCTTCCAGTAGATATGTCTATAGAAGTTTCAGCTAAGGTATTTATCCTCCTCGATCTGATCCGAGTAGGTATTCTAATGAGTTTTTTTATTTATTTTTCTACTTCATATCTGAATTCTTTGAACTTTTCAAAGGCTTCAGACTTGTGTTGCATCAAACACACATACCCATATTAAGATAAATCATCGATAAAGATAATGAAGTAGACATAGTTGCCTCTAGTCGACACTTCAAATGGGCTGCCACATCAGTATGTACTAGGGCAAGTAGGTCTATGGCCCTTTTCTCATGTCCTATAAAAGGAAGCTTGGTCATTTTGTCATGAAGACATGATTCACAAATTGGATATGACTCGAAAGTCAATAGACTCAATAGCCCAGATTTTTCTAATTTGATAATCCTATCTTCCGCTATATGGTCTAGCCTAAGGTGCCAAAGATACCTATCGTTTAGACTATCCCTAAGTCACTTTGATCCTATGGCATCACATTTGTGCTCGATATTGAAAATAGAAATATCAATATGTAACTAATAGAGACCATTTATAAAAAAACCACTTGCAATTTTATTTCTTTCATAAAGAATATTACAATGGTCCTTAAGAAAACTAATTATATAGCTTTCCTATGCTAAACATGAAATAAAAATTAAATTCCTGCTTACTGCAGGCACATAAAAATAGTCTCTAAGAACTAAATCTAATCCTGACGATAATCGAAGAGGGTAGGTTCCCATAGCCATAGTAGCAACTCTTACTCCATTTTTGATGCATAGGATCATCTTACCATCCCTCAACCTCTTGCTCTCCTCAAGATCTTACATAGAAGTGCACAAATAAGCACTAGAACCAGAGTCAAGCACCCAACTAGATGTAGAAAAAAATGTAAGGTTAGATTCTATAATGAGCATACCTCCAGAATGACCTGCCTCCTCCTTGTTCTTTAGGTTGGCCAGGTATAAAGGGCAGTTCTGCTTTAAATGGCCATCAGTGTTACAATGAAAATATTTTTCTTTGTCAGCAGCCTTTTTCTTCGGCTTTACCTTTTTCTTCTTCCCATCTTTCATCTTCTGCTTTTTTGCAATCTTCTTCTTTTTTCCAAAAGACTTTCTCTTGGAAGAAGTCTGCACCACAGCAAGTACTGAGCCTTTAGAACCTTTCATGAAAAACTTAGCAGTAACCAGTATGTTCATAAGTTCAGCCAAGGTATTCTGAAGTTTATGCACATGGTAGTTCATGATGAACTATCCATACGCATCAGTCAAGGACTGCAGAATTATATCAATTTATAGATCCTGATCTAACTTGACACCAAGCTTCTCAAGCTCTTCTAAGTTCTTGATCATCATCAAATAATGATCTTGGACTGACTGCTCATCATGCATTTGAGCCTTAAAAAGTCTTCTAGTGACTTGATATTTGGCTGTGCAATTTTGTTCACCAAACAACTCTTACAGATGAGTCAACATTTGATGGCTAGTCTTAATATCTTCATGTTGGCATTGGAGCTCATCAAACATCGAGCCCAACATGTAATACCTGGCTTTATTATCATCATCCATCAACTTCTCAAGAGATGCTCTCTGATTAGCGGATGGACAGACTGGTAAAGTGGGAGGATCCTAATCCAACATATGAGTCAACTTCTCAGAATCCAAAATAATTTTGAAGTTTCGAAGCCAATCCTTATAGTTGGATCCGATCAATCTATAGGTGTCCAAGATACGGGCTAGTGGATTGGATGCAGATATTTTTCTATAGAGAGTCAAAATTTTTAATTAGATTTTGTAATTAGACTTAACCAATTTATTTAAAAATTTTATTTTTAAATAAATTAGGCTCCCACTATTTTCTCAAATCCTTACACTCTCTTGGTAGAGATGCAAAAATCTTCGCGATCAATTGATTTCTAATGGGTGGTGCGGTCTCACCGACTGGCTCACCACCTCACCTAATAGTTATTGGTGATGGGTCAGCTCGATGAGTGGATAACTCTTATTTAATGATTCTCTAATCATGGTGCACTCAAACCTGATCTCTAATTCATGAATCTCACCATGTCTGGAATATTGATCCACTCCTTAGTTAAGTCAGATCCACCATTTACACTAATTGGATTTCTAATTGGGTCCCTTACTATATCCAAAATATTGAGCCCAATCCATCCTACAACCTGTAGCATCCAATGCCTAATAGATATGATTGCATCTTTCCGGTACAACTGAGCCACTGTAATCAATCGAGAACAATCAACCTCAGAAAGGGCCTACACATCTACAACAGTGGAAGACCAATTGACTTAATCTTTTCTTAGGGAGATTCAATTTAGGTCTCTTAGACTTGACTCAGTCATAACGGTTATGATAAGCCTAGTGGCATGGGTTAGCTCGAACTGTTAGCCACCTCAAATCAGAACTAGGTTGACACAAATGGCCAGGTAAGTGAGATCGGTGGAAGGGATATGCCATTAACTCGATAAGAATGCATTCAGTTCGAGTAGCTTTCAATTAAAAATCAATCGATCGAATTTGCCAAACTTACCTTAGACACCAAATTATCGGATCAGAACTAATCAGATTTGCCTACAATCCAGGATCAAACCACGGATCCAAATTAGGTCTTAATTCGATCGATCATATATGGCTGTGAGTCGACCTTGACCTAGACATACAACTATTGGGCTGGTTAATTTAAGCACTCTTGATCCCACCTAACCAATTCTTGATTCGGTTTGATCAACCGCTAGACCTAATTGAGTTACCCAAGTCCAAATCCAATTTTATGAAAAATATCTTAGATCTAAAAATTCATAATTTTTAGACCTAATTAGTTTCATAATCTTAATTCTTAATTAAGTTTGGGTTCATAAACAAAAATATGCAAAAGATCCTAGGATAGGATCTAGGATTTTGCAGAAAAGTAAGTTTTAGATTTCTGATTAAGGACAGATGTGCGGTACCCCTATACGTCATAAGAGTACCCCATCGAATGAAAAGTGAGGGCCTTTAAATCCTTCTTACTCTTATGATCGAACGGCCTTGAGGAAAGCTTTAATCAAAAATAATTTCTATACTATAAAATAATAAGATCTACATCATACATCTCTTATACAATTAAGATCTAATCATGCATGTTTTTATATACATCTCATGTATCAAATATTAAAATGTAAATGCATGCTTTCAAATCTGATATATCACATATAACTTCTAAAAGATAGATTTCAAATTGATCATATCAATTAAAAACTATTCTAGATAATTCATAGAACTATTCTACAACTAGTCTAGGCATGCATCATTTATATCACATATAAAATTTAAAAACTTTACTTTCTATTTTTAGATCTAATTATAATATTTATAACATAAAAAAATAAAAATAAAAAGATCCAAAAAAATATTTAAATCATATAAAAAAAATATTACACTAGACTACATATAGAATAATTCTACACCTAGTCTAGACATGTATCTCATACAAAATTGATATGAATCTAAAAATTTTAATATTTTTAATTTTAGATCTAATCATATCTGATGTGATATATAAAATTCTTTAATATTAAATCATCAAATAAAATTAAAATTAGATCTAAAATAGATTTGAAGAACTGTAACCGCAGCTCTGATACCAGTTGAAGGAAAATCTTATTTTCTGCCGTAGGATCGTTCGGATCCAATCAGATTTGAAAAAAATTTTCTAAAAAAATTTTTAATAAAACTAATCAAATTTGAGACATCTCAGGTCTGATCCTATAGATATGATATTAAAAATTAAAATAAAAATTAAATTTGATTTAATTTTATGTACCTATTTGGATAATCAAATAATCCTGCGATGATCCTGATGTTTTTTGAGGTTCTGAATGGAGCCATGCATGCACCTAGCCTCTACCCATATTCACTCAGGTGCGATCTAGACATCTTCTTCTAGCGAATCTTTTTATAAAGGATTAGATCTAAATCTGATCAGAAAGTCCTTCAAAATAATTTTTGAAGGCAGTGTGTCTGTCTCACGAACACCATCACGTAGATGCTGAACTCTTCACAATTTTGATTGGATCTTCTTCTCAGATTTATGCCCAACTTTTGGCATATAGAAGAAGGGAGAGAGAGGATCAGAGGGGGCATGGATATCTCTTGGGATGGCAACCTTTGGGTGTAAAAATATTTCTTACGTTGAGAAACTATTGGCATGAAAGTTTTTATATCAAAACCCAATGCCATATAAGAGTCCCATTTGACCAAATAACTTGTTTATTTTTATTATTGGGACCAATGGTCTTATTCATCATGAAAAGCACCAGATCACATCTAGTTTTCATGTTAAAAACCATTAAAAAGGGGGTGACATGAGTAGATAAGGAAGAGTCCATTAGGCCTAGGACTCTTCCCGTAAGAATTTAATCTAAATCAAACTCTATCATAACTTAGTCTAGGCACCTCCAAAAATTATAAAATTTGGCACACCCAAAGAATGACTCGAGTCCTATCACATATCTAAAAAATTAGAGCAAAATAACTTTTATAGAATTTTCTAAAAGCCTCTGATCAGGTGACCCTTAATTCTCTCGATTAGGTCAACTTTTGGCCCTAGTCCAATTGCGCTATGAATGGATTTAATTTCTATAATTAATCTAACCTAGACAAATTCTAGTTAGATAAAAATAAACTATTCAAGATATAGAAATGAGTCAAATCAAATTTGACTCAATTGCGATGAATCAGAAAGATTACAGAAGGAGAAAGTCAAGCTCAATCATGTGCTAGCACGATGACCTTGAACCTGATTGGATCTAATTCAAATCAATCAAACTAAGTTAGCTCAATTGATGACATTCAGATCCAAACCCTTATTTGTATGACTCAATTAAGTTCAATTTCATATGGTAATGAGATATGTCATGATCTCCATCATCGACATCATCGAAACACCTTTCGATGGACCAAAATTTTTCTAATTCATACAATTAGAATAATCAATCATCAAAATTATTCTAATTACTTCGAAAATCCACCAATGACACCTAGCAGTATATGATGGCAATCCATTAGAACTAAAATCGAACCTTTCAATGTAGCTAACTGTGTGAATTGATTCTTTTATCATGAGTCCCGATACGATTAGGGTTAAGGTGAACTCGTCAAACCATACACCTATCATATGAATGAATTATTCGATTTGAATTCGATGTGAAATTCTAATAGAAAACTCTTTTCTATTATATCATACTACCATGGCCATGGGTTTAAGAACTCAATCTCATGATCATCATAGGACTACTCCTCCACTATTGAGGTTGATAGATCCCATCTTTGTGCAATCCAGTTCCTATAATGAACATGCTATAGCCAACATACACCTTAAGATTCTGAATGGCTAGGAGATCGAGTTATAATGTAGTCAAAATATAACACACTCAAGGTGAACTACCAATGCACCTTAGATCAAAGAACCTATCATACAACTATAGCATCGAGCCAGTCATCGACGAGAAGGTAGACTTCCTTATGTCTGCTTGAGGTGGTCACGCTCAGTACCCTTATTCTCTAATAAGTATCTGTACTCTCACTATGATATCTCTACATCATAGACTCAAGACTCATCTATCCTAAGAAAGTGATTGTATACCAACTTTCAAATCTATTACCATTCTTATGATAATCCTACGATTGGGAGCAGTTTATGAGTTAATTATGAAAATTCATATCTTAAATTTTTAACTCCTGAAAATATGAATTATCATTACCATTAACTCAAAGGATGTATCATAAATACTTTTAAATACACACTATGATAGAAAATAATCCTTTATTAGTTTATAGTCAAAATTATAAAATTATCCCTAGATGTGTATTATAAGTGTTAGCTAATGTGGCTTCTAGGGCACACATCTAACAATAACAATACTCTACTAGAATCCATTTTAGCAATGATAAATAACTTGAATCATATTTTACCCATTGTTACTATAATACCCAGCTATCAACCCCACATTGAAATAGCCGAACGAATCTCAAAGCAGCATAAGAAAATAAAATACAGAGAGAGTTCTCTCTTCTATTAAACTCCTAATTTGAGTTGGAATCGAAGGTCGGAAGGGAGTCCAACTCCTTTCCCCTCCATCTCTATTTAAAGGGCCCAAGTCTCTTATGAAATCCCTCACTGTCAGGCTCAATAATTGACGGAAAGAAGCCACCTTCCTCTTCACCAAGTCCACCAGATTTGATCTAAAAAGTTATCAAAAAAATAAGTACAAATTTGATAATTGTTGATAAACCCTCCTCCCTTTCTTCCTTAGTCATTGGAACTTAGATTACAGTCGGCTATCGCTAAACTTTTGTTGGAAAAGATCAAACCAGAAAATCCCCTATTTTCTCTTATTTCCATCCCTTTTTTCTTTCTAGTGCCGGTGATCATGGCCGGCCGTCGGTTTGGAACCATTATGCTGTGGCATCACAATCTCAACTACCGCTAGGCATCGTCGTGCCGATCATGACCTCCGATCCAAGGAACAAATGGGGACTACAAATCCCCTATTTTGCCAAGAACCCATGAAAAGAAAAGAGGAAGAAGAAAAAGAAAAAAAAGGAAAAAGGGAAAAGAGAAAAAAAGAAAGAAAACAAAGAAAACAAAGAAAAGAAGTAAAATAAAGGAAGGAAAAAAAAGGAAAGAGAAAGAGTTCCTCTATTATCCCTCTTCCCTCTTCCCTCTTTCTTTCTTTCCATAGAATTATTTCTCTCTCCATATTCTCTCTTTAGTTTCTCTCTAGAAAGTTTTATTTTCTCTCTCTCTCTATAAATGTCTTTCTCTAGAATTATTTCTCTCTCTATGAACTTTATCTCTTTAAAATTGATCGAGTAAAGGACTTTCTTTAGATGATTATGATCGAGCTTAGTGAAGGGTCCGGATCCATGATCGTCAAATAGTGTGCCGACACCCATCTTGGTCAGATCTGGATATTATTAGATTTGATCTATTTGAGCCAATTATATCATAATATGATCCTAACTAAATAAAGATATTTAATCAAATTGATCTTGAATCTATTAGATACATGTCCTAGAAGCTAGAGTGGCCGATACTTGTAAATACTTTCTAAGAGCATTTTTATAATGTTGATTTATAATTAATAAAATGGGTTATTTCTTCTATCACATTTGTGGATTAAGTGCCTATGATACATCTATTGGGTTAACAGATATGATAACACATTCTCAAGAGTTGAGAATTTGAGATATGTGTTGTCATAATTAACTCAAATTGCTCGAGATCGTAGGATCATCACGAGAATGATGATCGATCCAGAAGATTGGTATACAATCGCTTTCTTAGGATAAATGTATCTTGATTCTAAGGTGAGGAGACACCAGAATGAGAGTACAGATGCTTGTTGAAAATAAGGATACTGAGCATGACCACTTTGAGCAGTCATAAGGGAGTCTATTTTGTCGTCGATGACTAGCTTGATGTTGCAATTGTGTGTTTGGTTCTTTGATCTGAGGTGCATCGATAGTTCACTTTAAGGATGTTATAGTTTGATGACACCATAACTTAGTCTCCTAGCCATTTGGAACCTTGAGGCATATGTTGGCTATAGCATGTTCATTGTAAAAATTGGATCGCACCAAAATGGGATCTATCAACCTTGGTAGAGGAGCAGTCCTATGGTGATCATAAGATTGAGTCCTAAAGCTCATGGTCATGGTAGTATAAAATAATAGAAAGAAGTTTCTATTAAGATTTCACATTAGACTCGAATCAAATGATTTAATCATAAGATAGGAATCAGGTTTGAAGAGTTAACCTTAACTAAATCCTATCGGGACTCATGATAGAAGAACTCAATCACACAGTTGGTTGTATCGAGAGGTTTGTATTCATTTCTAATGGGTTGCCACCACATACTGCTAGATATCACTGATAGATTTTGGGACCAATTATAATTATCTTGATGATCGACGATTCTAGTTGGATGAATCAAAAGGAGTTCTAGTCCACCAAAAGATGTTTCAATGATATCGATGATGAAAATCATGACATATCTCATTACCACATAAAATTGAACCTAACTAGATCACACAAACGAGGATTTGGATCTAGATGTCATTAATTGAGCTCATATGGTCCGATTGATTTGAATTAGATCCAATTAGGTTCAAGAAAATCATACTAGCACATGATTGGACCTAACTTTCTCCTTCTATGGATTTTTTGATTGATCTGGATTCAGTCAAATTAGATTTAGCTCATCCAGAAATCCTGTATGGGTTTGTCTTGATCTGACTGGACCTTGCCCGGATCAGATCAGACCTTATCCTGGTCCCATCTAGAGGGAATTAGGACAAGGGGGCGCTAAGTGTGTGTTAGATATATGTGCCCTAGAAGCCAGAATTGGCTGACACTTGTAATACACTTCTAGGGACAAAATTATAATTTTGACTATAATTAATGAAATGGGTTATTTTCTATCACACATGTGTATTTAGTGTCTGTGATACATCCTTTGAGTTAATGGTAATGATAATTCATATTTTCAAGAGTTGAAAATTTAAGACATGAATAATCATTATTAACTCATAAACAGCTCCCGACCATAGGATCATCACGAGGATGGTGATTGATCCGAAAGGTTGGTGTACGATCGCTTCTCTTTAGTAGATGAGTCTTGAGTCTACGGTGTGGAGACACCAGAGCGAGAGTACAGGTACTCGTTAGAGAATGAGGGTACTGAGCGTGACCACCTCGAGTAGTCATTAGGAAGTCTACCTTCTCGTCAATGACTGACTCGATGCTGCAGTAGTGTGTCTGGTTCTTTGACCTGAGATGCATCGGCAGTTCACCTTGAGGGTGTTATAGTTTGACTACACCATTACTCGGTCTCCTAGCCATATGGAACCCTGAGGTGTATGTTGGCTATAGCATGTTCATTGTAGGAACTAGATTGCATCAAGATGGAATCTATCTACCTCGGTGGTAGAGGAGTAGCCCTATGATGATCATGAGAATCAAGTCCAGAAATCCATGGCCATGGTAGAGTGAAATAATAGAAAGAGTTTCTATTTAGATTTTCACATTGGACTCGAATCGAATGATTACATCATAATGACAGAGACTAGGGTTTGACGAGTTCACCTTAACCCTAATTTCTGATCGGGGCTCAAGATAGAAGAACTGAATCACACAGGTAGCTGCACCAAGAGGTTCGCATTCAGCTCTGATGGGTTGCCACCATATACTGCTAGGTGTCACTGGTGGATTTTGGGAGCAATTAGAATGATTTAGATGATCGATCATTCTAGCTGTTCGAATCAGAAGAGTTCTGATCCATCGAAAGGAGTTTCGATGATGTCTATGATAGAGATCATGACATATCCCATTACCATACAGAACTGAACCTAACTGGATCACACAAACAAGGGTTTTGAATCTGGTGATCATCAATTGAACTGATCTAGTTCAACTTGATCTGAATGAGATTCAATTAGGTTCAAGGAAATCGTGCTAGCACTCGATTGAACCTAACGTTCTTCTTTTACTATCACAAATAAGTTGTCCTGACTGAGCCAAAGGAGTTTGTGCTCAATCAGAGGCCTTCATATGGTCTGACTGGAGGTTGTCCAAGTTAGAATAGGTTGTCTTATTTGTAAGACATTACCTGCCATTTTTGGTCACCTGCCATTTCTTGTTCTTTGACTTTGGTCAAAAGTCTACCTTTGACTGGTCAAACGTTGAGCATTGACCCTTTGACTTTTGACCTAATGTCATGCACCTATTGGAGAGCTGGTGGGGGCTTGTCCCCCTGCTAGAACCTGGCAAGGAGAAGGGCGCACGCCAAGGGTGGCGTGAGCCCAAGTAGGAGGCGCCTAGGAGTCCTTGTTGGACAAGGACTCCACCTCCCTTTTGGATTCCAAGTAGAGTTCTACTAAGAATCTAGTTTGACTGGTCTTAGACACCCTCTAAGGAGGAATCCAAGGGTCTCTATTCCAACCAATCAGATTTAGATCTGATTTCATAAAGGGTTGTGATTGGTTGAGAGGAAGAGGAGTTGGATCACAAGAGGTCTATAAATAAGACCCTGCGCCCAACCCTAATTCTAAGTGAATGCAATTCAATTGAGAAACCCCACGCCCCAAGGCTGCCTCTCCCCTCCTTCTCCATGCCATAGTCTCTTCTCCCCTTGCTCTCCACGTCCAAAAGAGTTTTGGACTTAGGTTGGTGCAATTCAGATCAAGAAAAGGCGATCAAAATCAAGAAGGCTGTGCTGCTGCAAAAGGATGACTGCAGATCTTCAAAAGAGTTTTGAAGATCCTCTAGATCAGATCCAGATCTAATTTTTGGAGGTGTGATAGAGAAGAAGAGGATCTCCAGATCCAACCCGAGTGGATACCGGTAGAGGATCAGGCGCTTGCGTGGCTTAGATCCAGAACCTTTCGCTGCAATCAGGATCATCTACAGGGTAATAGGATTACCCAAATCAGGTAAATTAAATTTGATTTAATTTATCTTATTTTATTTTATTTATTAAAATAATAAGAATCAAGATCTAAAATATATCAAGATCTGATTGAGATCAAGAGAAAATTTTTGAAATATATCTCTTGATCTAATCAGATCTGGACGAACCTGGACCGGGAAATCAGGATTTCCCTTCAACTGGTATCAGAGCCATGGTTCTAAATTATTTAGATCTGATTTTAATTTTATTTTAATTAGAAAATAAAGTGATTTCAGATGTCACATGAGATGTGATCAGATCTGAAATCAGAAAAATTAAAATTAAATGATTTGGATCTAAGAACATGAAGATATGCATGACTAGTTCTAGAATAGAATAGTTCTATAGAATAGTTTTGCATGTCTTTGATTTAATCTGATTAAATCATATTTTAGATCTTCTTATTTACTATTTTCTGATATTATAAGTGTTATAATAACATCTGATAAACAGCAAATAAAAATTATTTAATTTTAAATATCATATGAGATATGATGATGCATGTCTAGACTAGTTGTAGAATAGTTCTACACAATTATCTAGATTAGAATTTATTTTGATTAGATCAATTTAAATCTAATTTTTCAGATTATTATGTGATAATTTAGATCTGAAAACATGCATGATTATGATACATGAGATGTATGCAAAATATGCCTTGATTAGATCTAAATTTTGTATATGAGATATATGATATAGATCTATACTGTTTTGTAGATTTACATGTTCCTGATTAAGGCGTTCCTCTTGGCCGTCCGGTCATAAGAACGAAGAAGGGTTTAAAGGCCCTCTCTTCCCATTCGATGGGGTGTTCTTATGACGTGTAGGGGTGCTGCGTGTTCGTCCTTAATCAGAAACCCAAAACTTACTTTCTGCAAAACCCTAGATCCTGAAACCCTAGGATTTATTGTGCATATTTTATTTATGAACCCAACTTAATTAAGAATTAAGTTTATGGAATATCAATTAGGTCTAAAATTGAGAATTTCAGATCTAAGACATATTCATAATACTGGGTTCGGGCTTGGGTAGCTCAATTAGGTCTAAGCGGTTGATCAAACCGAATCAAGAGTTGGTTAGATGGGATCAACAATGCTTAAATTGACCAGCCTAATAGGATTAAGTCTGGGTCAAGATCGAGTCACGATCAAGCAAGACCTAATTAGGCTCAGAGGTTAGAGTCTGGATTGTAGGCTAACCCAATTGGTTCTGACTCAACAATTTGGTGTCTAAGGTAAGTTTGGCATAGACGACCGACTGGTTTTTAATTGGAAGCTACTCGACCTGAATGCGTTCTTGTGCGAGTTAACGGCATATTCCTTCCACCGGTCTCACTTACCTGGCCATATCTGTTGACACAGTTCTGATCTGAGGTGGTCAATAATCCGAGCTGACCCATGCCACTAGGTTAGTCATAATTGTTTTGACTAAGCCAAGTCTAGTTTAAAGAGACCTGAATTAATTCTCCCTAAGAAAAGATTAAGTCTGAAGTCTTCCACCATTGTAGATGTGTGGGCCCTTCCCAGGGTTGATTGTTCTCGGCTGGATATAGTGGCTCAGTTGCACCGGGAAGACGCAACCATGTCTATTAGGCATTGGATGCTATGGGCTGGAGGATGAGTTGGGCTCAATATTCCGGATACGGTGAGAGACCCAATTAGGAACCCAGTCCATGCAAATGGTGGGTCTGACTTAACTAAAGAGTGGATCAATATTCTGGATACGGTGAGATTCATGAATTAGAGACCAAGTTTGGGTGCACCATGATTAGAGAATCATTGAACAAGAGTTGTTCACTCATTGGCTAACCCATCACCAATAACTGTTAGGTGAGGTGATGAGTCAGTTGGTGAGACCGCACCACCCACTAGAAATCATCAATCGCGGAGATTTTTGCATCTCTACAGAGGAAGTGTAGGGATCCGAGAAAATAGTAGGAGCTAATTTGTTTAAAAATAAAATCCCTAAATAAATTGGTCAAGTCAAAATTACAGTATCTAACTAGAATCTTTGACTCTCTACAGGAATATGTCTGCATCAAACCCATTGGCACGTATCCTAGACACACATAGACTGACTGGACCCAATTATAAAGATTGGCTCAGGAACTATAAAATTGTTTTGGGTTCTGAGAAGTTAACCCATGTTTTGGACTAGGACCCTCCCACCTTACCAGCTCGTCCATCCACTGAACAGAGAGCGTCTCTGGAAAAATGGATTGACGAAGACAATAAGGCCAGATACTATATGTTGGGCTCGATGTCTGATGAGCTCCAGCGCCAACATGGGATATCGGGACTGCTCGCCAAATGTTGGCTCACCTGCAGGAGATGTTTGGTGAACAGAGTCGCACAGCCAAATATCAAGTCACAAAATGACCTTTTAAGGCTAAGATGCGTGATGGGCAGTCAGTCCAAGATCACTGTCTGACAATCCTTGAGAAGATGGGACTTAGACTTGTAGCCAATTGGCTTTAGGATAAGTGGGAGATTGTTAGATATATGTGCCCTAGAAGCCAGAATTGGCTGACACTTGTAATACACTTCTAGGGACAAAATTATAATTTTGACTATAATTAATGAAATGGATTATTTTCTATCACACATGTGTATTTAGTGTCTGTGATACATCCTTTGAGTTAATGGTAATGATAATTCATATTTTCAAGAGTTGAAAATTTAAGACATGAATAATCATTATTAACTCATAAACAGCTCCCGACCATAGGATCATCACGAGGATGGTGATTGATCCGGAAGGTTGGTGTACGATCGCTTCTCTTTAGTAGATGAGTCTTGAGTCTACGGTGTGGAGACACCAGAGCGAGAGTACAGATACTCATTAGAGAACGAGGGCACTGAGCGTGACCACCTCGAGTAGTCATTAGGAAGTCTACCTTCTCGTCAATGACTGACTCGATGCTGCAGTAGTGTGTCTGGTTCTTTGACCTGAGATGCATTGGCAGTTCACCTTGAGGGTGTTATAGTTTGACTACACCATTACTCGGTCTCCTAGCCATATGGAACCCTGAGGTGTATGTTGGCTATAGCATGTTCATTGTAGGAACTGGATTGCATCAAGATGGAATCTATCTACCTCGGTGGTAGAGGAGTAGCCCTATGATGATCATGAGAATCAAGTCCAGAAATCCATGGCCATGGTAGAGTGAAATAATAGAAAGAGTTTCTATTTAGATTTTCACATTGGACTCGAATCGAATGATTACATCATATGACAGAGACTAGGGTTTGACGAGTTCACCTTAACCCTAATCTGATCGGGGCTCAAGATAGAAGAACTGAATCACACAGGTAGCTGCACCAAGAGGTTCGCATTCAGCTCTGATGGGTTGCCACCATATACTGCTAGGTGTCACTGGTGGATTTTGGGAGCAATTAGAATGATTTAGATGATCGATCATTCTAGCTGTTCGAATTAGAAGAGTTCTGATCCATCGAAAGGAGTTTCAATGATGTCTGTGATAGAGATCATGACATATCCCATTACCATATAGAACTGAACCTAACTGGGTCACACAAACAAGGGTTTGAATCTGGTGATCATCAATTGAACTGATCTAGTTCAATTGATCTGAATGAGATTCAATTAGGTTCAAGGAAATCGTGCTAGCACTCGATTGAACCTAACGTTCTTCTTTTACTATCACAAATAAGTTGTCCTGACTGAGCCAAAGGAGTTTGTGCTCAATCAGAGGCCTTCATATGGTTTGACTGGAGGTTGTCCAAGTTAGAATAAGTTGTCTTATTTGTAAGACATTACCTGCCATTTTTGGTCACCTGCCATTTCTTGTTCTTTGACTTTGGTCAAAAGTCTACCTTTGACTGGTCAAACGTTGAGCATTGACCCTTTGACTTTTGACCTAATGTCATGCACCTATTGGAGAGCTGGTGGGGGCCTGTCCCCCTGCCAGAACCTGGCAAGGAGAAGGGCACACGCCAAGGGTGGCGTGAGCCCAAGTAGGAGGCGCCTAGGAGTCCTTGTTGGACAAGGACTCCACCTCCCTTTTGGATTCCAATCAGAGTTCTACTAAGAATCCAGTTTGACTGGTCTTAGGCGCCCTCTAAGGAGGAATTCAGGGGTCTCTATTCCAACCAATCAGATTTAGATCTGATTTCACAAAGGGTTGTGATTGGTTGAGAGGAAGAGGAGTTGGATCACAAGAGGTCTATAAATAAGACCCTGCGCCCAACCCTAATTCTAAGTGAATGCAATTCAATTGAGAAACCCCATGCCCCAAGGCTACCTCTCCCCTCCTTCTCCATGCCATAGTCTCTTCTCCCCTTGCTCTCCACGTCCAAAAGAGTTTTGGACTTAGGTTGGTGCGATTCAGATCAAGAAAAGGCGATCAAAATCAAGAAGGCTGCGCTGCTGCAAAAGGACGACTGCAGATCTTCAAAAGAGTTTTGAAGATCCTCCAGATCAGATCCAGATCTGATTTTTGGAGGTGTGATAGAGAAGAAGAGGATCTCCAGATCCAACCCGAGTGGATACCGGTAGAGGCCAGGCGCTTGCGTGGCTTATATCCAGAACCTTCCACTGCAATCAGGATCATCTACAGGGTAATAAGATTACCCAAATCAGGTAAATTAAATTTGATTTAATTTATCTTGTTTTATTTTATTTATTAAAATAATAAGAATCAGATCTAAAATATATCAAGATCTGATTGAGATCAAGAGAAAATTTTTGAAATATATCTCTTGATCTAATCAGATCTGGACGAACCTGGATCGGGAAATCAGGATTTCCCTTCAGTGTTTGCGCGCCCTAGTTTGACCTGGTTGCGTTGAAGAGAAAGGAGAGGGGTGTGCGCCCCTAATTTTTCTCTTGGGGCACGCACCCTAGGCACTTCCTAGAGAGAGAAACCTAGGGGTGCATGCCCACTCCCTTTTTGGTGTGCATCCATTATGGATAAGGATAGAGAGGTGGTTTGGGAGGTTGGGTTGTTTGAAATAGTTTGAACAATTCAAACTAGAGTTTGAAATAGTTCAAACTCTTGGAGAAATCTTATCCGGTGCCAGAAATGAATTTTGTGTGACAAAATTCACATAAATTCTAATGTGGGGTGCCATTTCTTTGAAGGAAAAATCAAGTTTTCTTATTGTAGGATGCATCTAATCGGATCAGATTTGTAGCAAAATAATTTAAAATTTTTTTCATGATTTGATTAGATCTGAGAGTTTTCAGATCTGATTAGATTGATCTAAAATTATAAGCAAAAGTAAAAATAAAAATAGTGATATTTGATATCACCTGATTGGGTAAACCATTTATCCATTGTGATGATCTGATGACTGATCCAAGGTTCTGATTGAGCCGCACATGCACCCGGCCTCTATCGGTATCCACTCAAGTCAAATCTGAAAGTCTCCTTCTTTTGTATCTGATCTCCAAACATCAAATATGGAATCTTCCCATAGAGCCTTCAAAACAAACTCCAAAGGCGGCGCGTTCGTCTCACGAACACCATCATCTCTCACTGATCTTCGTGCCAACGGGACTTGATCTTTGCTCATAGGTTTTGTCCAACCATTGGGCATGGAGAATAGGGAGAGGATAAGATGAGGGAGGCATGGAGATAATAATTTTGGCAGGACTTCATCATAGAAAAATCGCGATGCAAAATAGCTTGCGCAGGACCCTATTTATAGACCGATCGTCACCATGAAGTCCTAGAGCTTTAAGCCACTAGATTGCTTAAAGCAGAAGGACTCCAATCTGAATTCAAAGCCCCACACCTATTTTTCTCAAAGTTTTGTCACACAAAATTCTAGAATATGGCACGAAGATGGGAAGATAAGGTTGGGTTGGCGCATGAACTTAATCTCCAGGGTATTTGATCTCATCAAGCACCCTTGACTCATTCAAACTCCATTTGAATGGGATGCCACCACCCTATCTATATGGGGAGCATGGCCAAGTAGGGAGTGCACCCCTTATTCCTCATATAAATCCTAAGAGGGTGCGTGCCCCAAGAAAGTCTTCAGGGGGCGCAGCCCCTCTTCCTTTCTTTCCTGCATCCGGGTCAACATTTAACCCTTGTCCTATTCCCATCTCATGGGATTTAGGACAAGCTCTTTTCAAGTCCTATTTAATAGATTTCAGGCAAGTCCTCCTCAAGTAAGAATAAGCCTTGATCAGGCCAGGACTAGATCTAGTCAGATCAAGAAAAATCCATCTAGAATTTTTGGGAGAGGCTTGTCCAAATTTCATCTCATAATTTTAAGACAAGCCCTAATCTAGCAAAGACAACCCTTGTCTTGTTCCCATCTTATGGAATTTAGGACAAGACTTGATCAGGCTAGGACATGGTCTAGTCAGATCAAGACAAATCCCTATAGAGTTCTTGGATGAGCCTTGCCCAAATAGTTCTAGAAATTAGTAGGTCTTGTCATGTTTCCATCCAATGGATTAGGACAAGCCTAGCTCAGATTAGGACAATACTTTTCTGACCTAGACAAGTTCCAGTCAGACTAGGACAAATCCATACAAGACTTTTAGATTAGCCAAATCTAATTTGGCTTAATCGAGATAAACCAAAAAGACTACAAAAGGAGAATATTAGGCTCAATCGTGTGCTAGCATGATTTTCTTGAACCTAATTGGATCTACTCCAAATCAATTGAATCGAGTTAGCTCAATTGATGACATCCAGATCTAAACCCTTGTTTGTGTGATCCAATTAGATTCATTTCTATATGGTAATAGGACATGTCATGATCTCCATCATCGACATCATCGAAACACCTTTCGATGGACCAAAACTCTTTCGATTCACCCAATTAGAATCATCAATCATCAAGATAATTCTAATTGATCCCAAAATCCACCAATGATACCTAGCAGTATATGGTGGCAATCTATTAGAATCGAATAGCGAACCTCTCAGTGCAGCTACTAGTATGATTGGGTTCTTCTATCATGAGCCCTGACAGAATTAGGATTAAGGTGAACTCGTCAAACCCAACACCCATCATATGAATGAATCATTCGATTTGAGTCCGATGTAAAACCCTAATAGAAACTTCTTTTTATTATATTCACACTACCATGGCCATGGGTTTTAGGACTCGATCTTATGATCATCACAGAACTACTCCTCTTATACTGAGGTTGATAGATCCCATCTTAGTGTGATTCAATTCCTACAGTGAACATGCTATAGCCAACATACAGCTCAGAATTTCGAATGGCTAGGAGATCGAATTTTGGTATAGCCAAACTATAACACCCTCAAAGTGAACTGCCGATGCACCTCAGATCAAAGAATCAGACACATGACTGCAGCATTGAGCTAGTCATCAATAAGAAGGTAGATTCCCTTATGACTGCTCGAGGTGGTCACGCTCAGTGCCCTTGTTCTCAACAAGTACCTATACTCTCGCTCCGGTGTCTCCACACTGTAGACTTAAGACTCATCTATTCTAAGAAAGCGATCATACACCGATCTTCTGGATCGATCACCATCCTCATGATGATCCTATGATCGAAAGCAGTTTATGAGTTAATTATGATAACACATGCCTTAAATTCTCAACTCTTGAGAATATGTGTTATCATGACTGTTAATTCAGTGGATGTATCACAGATACTTTGATACACAATGTGATAGAATAAATAACCCATTTATTAGTTTAAGTTAAAATTACAAAAATGCCCTTAGAAAGTATTTAACAAGTGTCGGCCAATCTAACTTCTAGGGCACACATCTAACAAACTCTCACTTGACCTAAAGCTAATTAGCTATAAATCTAAGTCTCATCTTCTCAAGGTGGGCTTGGATCTTCAGCTTGCCTAAAGGCTTCGTCAGTGGGTCAACCACATTGTCTACAGTGTTGACTCTCTTAACCTCGCCATATTTCTTCTCGAGATAATCGCAAATGAGGTGGAACCATCTTCTTGAAACTCTTCCAACTTATAGTACCACCATTTCATAGGAATAAAATTTTAGATGTCGACTTTCGATCATCTATGTCAGACATAAAGTTTGAGTCTACATACCCCTGGACCTAAAGTTCACCATGCTGAAACTCTTCAGCACCTCCTCTTTATTCATCTTCTATGAAAGACCCAACATTCTCCTTGGTCTATATCTATAGACCTTAAGATGCTTCTCCTAGGTCTTACATAGAAAATTCCTTAGATAACCATACTTTGATCGATGTCGGCATGAGAATATCATTTCCAATCAGGAGCATGTCATCCACGTACAATATGAAAAAAACAACAATGCTCCCATGAACCTTCTTGAACACACATGATACCTCCTAGTTGTTGATGAAACCAAACAATTTGATTACATTATTGAATCGAGCTTTCACCTCCAAGATACTTACTTAAGTCCATAGATAGACCTTTGCAGCTTGCAGATCTTTGTGATCACCATCACTAGATGTGAAATCAAGCGGCTGTTTCATTTAGATATCTTTCTCAACATATCCAATTAAGAATGTCATTTTCATGTTCATCTATCATATTTCGTAATCGAAATATGCTGCAATGGCAAGCAATGTAGGGATGGATGGCCACTAGCGAGAAGGTATCTTGATATCCTTTCACCACTAGCCTAGCCTTGAATGTCTCCACATTCTCATTTGCACTTATCTTTCTTTTGAAGATTCATTTACATCCAATAGGTACAATACCTTCAAATAGATCTACTAAGGTCTAGACTTGGTTCGAACGTATTGAGTCAATTTCTGACTTTATCACCTCAACCATTTCTCAGAGTCGATATTTGATATCGCCTCATCATAGGTTCTGGGATCATCATCATGAACTCCACTTCCTATGAGGATCATTTCTTCTACTTTCTCTCAAATAGTACCTAAGTACCTTCAGGAGGACGAAAAATTCTATTGGACCTATGAGGTGGAGGAGGTAGTGTGTGGATTGGTTTAGACTAACTGGGTTCCTTAGCTCATTGCTCTTTGGAGACTTTCTCCTTGAGCCTAATCCATCTTCCAATGCCATAATCTTGAACAAACTATTTTTCAAGAAAAATGGCGTGTCAATCCACAATCTTATTGTGGTCTTCTGAAAGATAAGAATACCCTAATGACTCTTTAGGATATCCAATAAATTGAGCTGTAAGGTATCTTGACTCTAACTTGTCCATCATCGAACAATCCCAAATTCTGAGATAACTCAGACTTAACTTCTTACCATGCCATATCTTATATGCAGTGGTAGGAATGATTTTAGATATCCCTAAAGAAACTCAGGAAGGTTCATGAAGCTCATCATGGATCGGACTGTATCTAATAGGGTCTAATTTTTCCATTCTGATAACCCATTGATTTGAGGCATTTCAGATGGAGTTCATTATGAGACTGTCATTATCTTTGAGATAGTCCAAAAATTTTTAACTAAGGTATTCACCTCCTCGATCTGATCGAAGAATCTTAATGGGCTTTTTGATTTACTTTTCTACTTCATGTCTGAATTTCTTGAACTTTTCAAAGACTTCAAACTTATGTCACATCAGATAGACACACCCATACTAAGACAGATCAATGATAAAGATAATGAAGTAGACAAAGTTGCCTCTGGCCAGTACATCAAATAGACCGCACACATCTATATGTACTAGGGCAAGTAGGTCTATGGCTCTTTTCCTATGTCCTACAAAGGGAAGCTTGGTCATTTTACCTTAAAGGCATGACTCACAAATTGGATATGACTTGGAAGTCAATGAACCCATTGGTCCGGATTTCTCTAATTTGTTAATCATGTCTTTAGCTATATGACCTAGCCTAAGGTGCCATAGATACCTTTCGTTAATACTATCTCTAGATCATTTTGATCCTATGGCATTCACATTTTGCTCGACATTATAGACTTAATGACGAGCATTCCTTCAGAAGGTCCTTCTTCCTGCTTGTTCTTCAAGTTGGCCAGGTATGCAGGGCAATCCCGCTTCCAATGGCCATTGGATTTGCAGTGGGAACACTTTCTCTTCTCCATGGCCAACCACTCCATAGCTAGAACTGAGCCCTTTGAACCCTTCAAAGTCTGCTTAGTAGTAACCAGCATGATCATCAACTCGACCAAGATGCACTAGAGCTTATTCATATGGATGTTCATAATGAATTACCCATATGAATCAGTCAAGGACTGTAGGATCATATCAATCTATAGTTCCTTATCCATCAAGACTCTGAGCTTCTCAAGCTCTTATAGGTCCTTGATCATTATCAAGCAATGATCTTGGACCAACTGTCCATCACGCATCTGCACCTTAAATAGTCTCCTGGAGACTTAATAATGCACTGCATGAACTCTGATCACCAAACAACTTTTGTAGGTGAGCTAACATTTGGCAAGCAGTCCTAATGTCTTCATGTTGGTGCTGTAACTCATCAAACATTGAGCCCAATATATAGCACCTGACTTTGTTATCATCATCTGACCACTTTTCTTGAGATGCTCTCTGATCAGCAGTCGGATTGACTGGTAGAGTAGGAGGGTCCTAGTCTAATATATAGGTCAGCATTTTTGAATCCAAAATAATTTTGAAGTTTCTTATCCAATCCTTATAATTTGGGTCTGATCAACTTGTGGGTATCTAGGATTCGGACTAGGGGGTTTGATGCAGACACTTTCCTATAGAGAGTCAAAATTTCTAGTTAGACTTATAATTTGACTTAACCAATTTATTTAAAAATTTTATTTTTAAATAAATTAGGCTTTTATTATTTTCTCGGATCCCTACACTTTCTTAGTAGAGATGCAAAAATCTTCGCAATCAAAGACTTTTAGTGGATGGTGCGGTCCCATCGACTGGCTCACCACCTCACCTAATAGTTATTGGTAATGGATCAACCAATGAGTGGACAACTCTTACCCAATGATTTTTTAATCATGGTGCATCCAAACCTGATCTCTAATTCATGAAGCTTACCGTGTCTAAAATATTGCTCCACTTTTTAGTTAAGTCAGACCCATCATTTGCACGAATTGAATTTCTAATTGGGTCCCTCACCATATCCAAAATATTGAGCTCAATCCATCCTCCAATCTATAGCATCCAATGCTTAATAGATGTGGTTGCATCTTTTTGATGCAACTGAATCACTGTAACCAGTTGAGAACAATCAATGCTGGAAAAGGCTCGCACATCTACAATGGTGGAAGACCTATAACTTAATATTTTCTTAGAAAGATTTGATTTGGTCTCTTAGACTCGACTTAGTCATAACAATTATGACTAACATAGTGGTGTGGGTTAGCTCGAATTGTTAGCCACCTCAAATCAGAACTGGGTCGACCCAATCGGCCAAGTAAGTGAGATTAGTGGGAGGAATATGCCATTAACTCATCGTGGATGCATCCAGGTCGAGTAGCTTCCAATTAATGACTACTGATCGTATCTACCAAACTTATCTTAGACACCGACTTGTCTGACCAGAACTGATTGGGTTAGCCTACAATGCAGGCTTGAACCATGGAGCCAAATTAGGTCTTAACTTGATCGACCATATATGGCTGTGAGTCGATCTTGACCAAGACTTACAACTATTGGGCTGGTCAATTCTAAGCACTCTTGATCCCACCTAACTAACTCTTAATTCAGTTTGATCAACCGCTAGACCTAATTAAGCTATCCATATCCGAACCCATATTTTATGAAGGTGTCTTAGATCTGAAAATTTATAACTTCTAGATCTAATTAATTTCATAAACTTAATTCTTAATTAAGTCTAAGGGTTCAAAAATAAAATATGTATAAAAAATTCTAGAATTTCAGGATCTAAAATTTTACAGAAAAATAAATTTTGATTTCTGATTAAGGACAAACATGCAGCACCCCTACATGCCATAAGAGTACCCCATCGAATGGAAAGAGAGAGCTTTTAAACCCTTCTTACTCTTATGATCGGACAGCTAAGGAGAATGTCTTAATAAAAAATATGAACTATACTATAAAACTATTAGATCTAAAGCATATAACTATTACATAATTCAAGATCTAATCTATACATATTTTGCATACATCTCATGTATCAAATTTAACATTTAAATTTATATTTTAGATCTAATTACATCTAATGTAATATCTAAAAATAAAATTTTAAATGATCTCGTTATAAAAAATTTTAATCTAGACTACTCATGGCATAGATCTATAGAACTAGTCTAGACATGCATTACAAATGTCGTACATATAAAATTTTTAATTGCATCTCATGCTTTTAGATCTAATTATATCATATATAATATCTGAAATTAAACTAATCTAATTATATAATCTTCAAAAATTTAAATGAATATTTCATAAAATTTCTAATCTAGACTGTGACATTAAACTAGAAATCTAGTCTAGACATGCATTGCCTATATCATATATATCAAAATTTTAAATTAGATCTTATGTTTCAGATCTGATTACATCAAATGTAACATCTGAAACTTAAATGATTAGATCATGAAAAAAATTAAATCAGATCTAATCTAAAATATATTTGAAAACTATCATGATATAGAACTACAGATCTAGACTAGAACATGCATTGTATATATTAAACATATATATTTATTACATGCAATTTTTGATTTTAGATCTGATTACATCTTATGTAACATCTTAAAATTAAATAATTAGATCATAAAAAAATAATTTTATATCAACTTAAAGATAGATCTGGAATAGGCAACCTGGCTCTGATACCAGTTGAAGAAAAAATTGGGTTTTCCTATTATAAGATGCATCTGATTGGATCAGATTTACAGCAAAATAATTTAAAACTTTTTTTATTATCTGATCAAATTTGAGAGTTCTCATATTTGATTAGATTGATCTAAAATTATAAGCAAAAATTTTAAAAAAAATAGTGATATCTGATATCACCTGATCGGGTAAATCGTTTATCCATAGTGATGATCTAACGACTGATCTGAGGTTCTAATTGAGCTGCACACGCGCTTAGTCTCTACCGATATCCACTCGAATCAGATCTAGAAGTCTCCTCCTTTTGGATCCAATCTCCAAACATCAGATCTGGAATCTTTCCGTAGAGCCTTCAAAACAAACTCCGAAGGCTGCGCGTTCATCTCACGAACACCATCGTCTCTCACTGATCTTTGCACCAACAGGACTTAATCTTTGCTCGCAGGTTTTGCCCAACTCATGGGCATGGAGAATAGGGAGAGGATCAGATGAGGGAGGCATGGAGATAAAGATTTTGGCAGGGCTTCGCCATAGAGAAATCGTAATGCACAACAGCTTGCGAGGATCCTATTTATAGACCAATCGCCAACCTAGAGTCCTACAGCATTAAGCAACTAGATTGCTTAAAGCAGAAGGACTCCAATCTGAATTCCAAGGCCCACACCTATTTTTTTCTGAGTTTTGTCACATAAAATTCCAAATATATGGCATGGAGAAGGGAAGATAAGGTTGGGTTGGCGCATGAACTTAATCTCCATGGTATTTGATCTCATCAAGCACCCTTGACCCATTCAAACTCTATTTGAATGGGATGCCACCACCCTATCTATATGGGGTGCATAGCCAAGTGGGGAGTGTGTCCCTTCTTCCTCATGTAAATCCCAAGGGGGTGCGCCCCCCAAGAAAGTCTTCAAGTGGCGCACGCCCCTCTTACTTTCTTTCCTGCATCCAAGTCAACATTTGACCCTTGTCCTGTTCCCATCTCATGGAATTTAGGATGAGCTCTTTTCATGTTCTATCTAATGGATTTTAGGCAAGTCCTCCTCAAGTAAGAACAAGCTTTGATCAAGCCAGTACTAGGTTCAGTCAGATCAAGAAAAATCCATCTAGAATTTTTGGGAGAGGCTTGTCCAAATTTCATCTCATGATTTTAGAACAAGCTGCAACGATAACCCTTGTCTTGTTTCCATTTTATGGGATTTAGGACAAGCCTTGATCAGGCTAGGACATGGTCTAGTCAGATCAAGACAAATCTCTATAGAGTTTTCGGATGAGCCTTATCCAAATAGTTTCAGAAATTAGCAGGTCTTGTCATGTTTCCATCTAATGGATTAGGACAAGCCTAGATCAAGTTAGGACAAAACTTTTCTAACATGGACAAGTTCTAGTCAAACTAGGACAAACTCATACAAGGCTTCTGGATGAGCCAAATTTAATTTGGCTCAATCGAGATGAACCAGAAAGACTACAAAAGGAGAATATTAGGGTCAATCATGTGATAGCACGATTTTCTTGAACCTAATTGGATCTAATCCAAATCAATCGAACTAGATTAGCTTAATTGATGATATCCAAATCTAAACCCTTATTTGTGTAACCCAATTAAGTTTAGTTCTATATGGTAATAGGATATGTCATGATCTCTATCATCGATATCATCAAAACACCTTTCGATGGATCAGAACTCTTTCGATTCATCCAGTTAGAATCATCGATCATCAAGATAATTCTAATTGATCCCAAAATCCACCAGTGATACCTAGCAATATATGGTGACAATCCATCAAAACCAAATAGCGAACCTCTTGGTGCAGCTACCTATATGATTGAGTTCTTCTATCATGAGCCCTGATAGGATTAGGGTTAAGGTGAACTCGTCAAACCCAACACCTATCATATGAATTAATCATTCGATTCAATTCCGATGTGAAACCCTAATAGAAACTCCTTTCTATTATATTCATACTACCATGGCCATGGGTTTTAGGACTCGATCTTATGATCATCATAGGACTACTCCTCTTCTACCGAGGTTGATAGATTCCATCTTGGTGCAATCCAATTCCTACAATGAACATGCTATAACCAACATACACCTCAGGATTCCAAATGGCTAGGAGATTGAGTTTTGATGTAGTCAAACTATAATACCCTCAAGATAAACTATCGATGCACCTCAGGTCAAAGAACCAGACACACGACTGTAGCATCAAGCTAGTCATCGACAAGAAGGTAGATTTCCTTATGACTGCTCGAGGTGGTCACGCTCAGTACCCTTGTTCTCAATAAGTACCTATACTCTCACTTCGATGTCTCCACACCATAGACTCAAGACTCATTTATCCTAAGAAAGTGATCGTACATCAATCTTTTGGATAAATCATCATTCTCGTGATGATCCTACGATCGAAAGCAGTTTATGAGTTAATTATGATAATACATGTCTTAAATTCTCAACTCTTGAGAATATGTGTTATCATGCCTGTTAACTCAGTGGATGTATCACAGACACTTTGATACACAATGTGATAGAATAAATAACTCATTTATTAGTTTAAATTAAAATTATAAAAATGCCCTTCGAAAGTATTTAACAAGTGTCGGCCAATCTGGCTTCTAGGGCACACATCTAACATTCTTATTCTAGAGTTCTTCTACTTTAAGTAGTTTGACCTGGTCAGTTTCTTAAAGCCCTAGGACTCTAGGTCACCTATTTTTCTATAAATAGGGGACTAGGCCAAAGGGTTTGGCCATCAGATCAGCCCACAGTGAAGCCCTATCTCTCCATTTCCATGCCTCCTCTACCTCCTCTTTTCCTTCTCTCCCACACCCAATAGTTGGGCCGATCAGTCCTCCGAGTGTCGAAGTGCTGTCAACGCAAGTCATGGTTAAAGAAGTCCCGATCGTGTATCGATCAGTTTGCTACCAGAGATCAAATCGAAGGCACAATTAGGAGATCCAATTGCTGGTTTTCAAAGATTAGATCCAGAAGGAGAAGACCTCTAGATCTAACCCAAGTGGACATTGGTAGATGCCGAGCACGTGCGTGGCTCAAGTCGGATCTCGGGACAGCATACTGATCATTGTGTGGGTGAATAGTTCACTCAAAATAGATGGTATTTCGATATTTAAATGCATGTTTCAATTTCAAATCTATGTAATCTGATCTGAGAAATCTCAGATCTGATCGATCAGTGAAAGAAAAGTTTTAAATTCCACTACTTAACTAGATCCGATCAAGCCGATCCTATAGTTTCTTCAACTGATATCAGAGTTGTGGTTCTAGTTCTAGATCTAGATTAGTTTAGATCTAAAATTTTATTTTGATATGATCAAACATTTTTTTGATTTTATATAAGATGTAATCAGATGTAATTTTAAAATTGATATATGAGATGTATGCAAAGCATGTGTAGAATGGATCTGATATCATATATACGATGTATGCTGGATCTAATTCTTATAGTAGTATAAATTTTTTTTGATTGGGGCATTCCTCTTGGCTATCCAGTCATAAGAGTAAGAAGAGTTTAAAGGCCCTTACTTTTCATTTGATGGGATGCTCTTATGGCATGTAGGGGTGCTGCATGTTTGTCCTGAATCAAAAAAGCAAAACTTACTTTTCTGCTAAACCCTAGATCCAAAAATCCTAGGATCTTTGTTTCATGCTTTATTTTTCTAAACCATGTTACACTTAATTAATAATTAAGTTATGAAAATAATTAGATCTAAAAATTAAGAATTTTTAGATCTAAGACACCTTTATAAAACATAGATTTAGGGTATGGGTAGCTTGATTAGGTCTAACTTGAGCGGTTGATCAAACTGAGTCAAGAGTTGGTTTGATGGGATCAAGAGTACTTTATTGATCAGTCCAAATAGTTGTAAGTTTGGTCAAGATCGATTCATATCCATATGTGATCGATTATTTGAAGACCTAATTTGGCTCTGTGGTTCGAGCCTGAATTATAGGCAAATCTGATCAATTTTGATTCGACAAATTGGTGTCTAAAGTAAGTCCAGCAGATACGATCGATGGTCATTAATTGGAAGCTACTCGATCTAGATGCATCTACGGTGAGTTAATAGGATATCCCTCTCACCAATCTCATTTACCTGGCTGATTGGGTCAACTCAATTTTGCATTGAGTTGCCAATGATTCAAGCTAACACATACCACTAGATTAGTCATAACCGTTATGACTACTTGAGCCTAAGAGACCTAAATTAAAATATTCCTGAGAAAATATTAAGTCATTTGATCTTCCAACATTATAGTTGTGCGGGCCCTTCCCAGGGTTGATTGTTCTTGGCTGGATACAGTGGTTCAGTTGCATTGGAGATGTAAGCATAGCTATTAAGCATGGGATGTTATGAATTGAAGGAAGGGTTAGGCTCAATATTTCAAATACGGTGAAGGTCCCAATCATGAATCTAGTTTGTGCAAATGGTGGGTCTAACTTAACTAAGGAGTGGAGCAATATTTTGGATATATTGAACTTCATGAAATAGAGATCGAGTTGGGTGCAACATATTTAGAGAAATATTGGACAAGAGTTGTCTACTCATCGGTTGACTCATCACCAATAACTATTAGGTGAGATAGTGAGCCAATCGATGGGACCACACCACCCACTAAAAATATTTGATCGTGGAGATTTTCGCATCTCTTCCAAAGGAGTGTAGGGATCCAAAAGAATAGTGGGGGCCCAAATTTATTTTAAAATAAAATTTTTAAATAAATTAGTTAAATCAATTACAAATCTAACTAGAAACTTTGACTCTCTACAGAAAAATGTCTGTGTCCAACCTCCTAGCCAGAATCCTAGAGACCAACCAATTGACCAAACCAAATTTAAAGGATTGGCTTTAGAACTTGAAAATCATTTTAAGTTTGGAGAAGCTGACCTATGTCTTGGACCAGGACCTTCCCCCTCTCCCAGCCCATCCGACCGTCGATTAGAGAGCATCTCTAAGAAGTGGTTGGACGATGACAACAAGGTCAGGTGCTACATGTTGGCCTTGATGTCTAGCAAGTTACAGTACCAACATGAAGACTTGAAGACTGCCAGCCAAATATTGGCTCATCTATAAGAGTTGTATATTGAGCAGAGCAGCATAGTGCACTATGAAGTATCGAAGAGACTCTTTAAGGAGCAAATGCATGATTATTGCTTATCGATGATCAAGGGCTTAGAAGAGCTTAAGAAGCTCGACATGTCAATGGACAAGGATCTACAGATTGATTTGATTCTGCAGTCCTTGATCTATTCATTTGGATAGTTTATTATAAACTTTCATATGAATAAGATCCAGTACACCCTGACTGAGTTGATGAACATGCTGGTGACTATTGAAGGAACCTTGAAGAGCTCAAGGGGCTCTACTCTTACTGTAAAGCAAACTTTTTCCAACAAAAGTCCTCTAGGAAGAAGAAGAAGTCTACGAAGAAGTAGAAGATGGACGAAAAGAAGAAAGAGAAAAAAGGAGAACCGAAGAAGAAGGCCGTGGAGAAAGAAAAGTATTTCCACTATAACTTTGATGGCCAAATGAAGCAGAACTGTCCTGCTTACCTGGCCAGCCTAAAGAATAAGAGGGAAGGTAGACCTTCTAAAGGTATGCTCATCATTAAGACAAACCTAATGATTTCTTTTGCATCCAGTTAGGTGCTTGACTCTGGATCTAGTGCTCATTTATGTACTTCTTTGTAGGATCTTGAGTATAGCAAGAGGTTGAGGGATGTGAGATGATCCTATACATCGAAAATGGAGCAAGAGTTGTTGCTGTAGCCATAGGAACGTACCCTCTATAATTATCATTTGGGAATGTCTTAGTATTAAGAGACTATTTTTCTATACCTACCATGAGCAGAAATCTGATTTCTGTCTCCTATCTAGCATAGGAAGGCTATGTAATTAGTTTCTTTAAGGACCACTATATCATTCTTTATGAAAGAAATAAAATTGAAAGTGGTTTCTTAATAAATGGTCTATATCAGTTACATGTAGATGTACCTATATATTATGTCGAGCAAAATGTGAATGCCATAGGATCTAAACAACCTAGAGATAGTTTAAATGAAAAGTACCTATGGCACCTTAGGCTAGGTCATATAGTTGAAGATAAGATTAACAAAGACTAATAGATCCATTGACTTCCAAGTCATATCTAATTTACAAGTCATGCCTTCAAGGCAAAATGACCAAGCTATCCTTTGTGGGACATGGAGAAAGGACCATAGAGTTACTTGCCCTAGTACATATAGATGTCTACAGCCCATTCGACATACCGATTAGAGGTGGTTTTGTTTACTTCATCATCTTTACCGATGAATTTTCATAGTATGGGTTTGTGTACTTGATACAACATAAGTCTGAAGCCTTTGAAATGTTCAAAGAATTCAGACATGAAGTGTGGAAATAGATTGGAAAGCCCATTAAGGTTCTTCGATCAGATCGAGGAGGCAAATACCTTAGTACAGAATTTCTGGACTATCTCAAGGAGAATGGCATAGTCTCATAATGGACTCCGTCTAGAATGTCTTAACTCAATGAAATTTCAGAATGGAGAAATCGGATCCTATTGGATATGATCCATTTTATGATGAGCTTCACAGACCTTTCCAAATTTCTTTTGGTATATAGTCTGCTAATAACAATTTGCGTACTGAATAGGATTCCTTCTAAAACTATTCCTACTACACCATATGAGATGTGGCATGGTAAGAAGCTAAATCTGAGTCATCTCAAGGTTTGGGGTTGTTCGACCAATATCAAGAGACAACAGATGGACAAGTTAGAATCTAGTTCCCTTAGAACTCGATTTATCAGATATTCTAAGGAGTCGTTAGGAAATTATTTCTATCTTCTTGAAGACCATAATATGATTGTCAGTCGACATGCCATATTTCTTGAGAAATAAATTATTCAAGATGGTAGCATTAGAAGACAGATCAGGCTTAAGGAGAAAGTCTCCAAAGAGCATCGAGACAAGGAATCTAAGGAACCTAGTCAGTCTGAGCCAATACAGACACTACCTCCTCCACCTCATAGGTCAAATAGGATTTTCCATCATCCTGAGAGATACTTAGGTATTATTTCAAAGTATGTAGAGAAAATATTCCTCACTGAAAATGGGGTTCATGGAGATGATCCCAAAACTTATGATGAGGTGATATTAGATATCGACTCCGAGAAATGGTGAGAGGCAATGAAGTCAGAAATTGACTCCATGTGCTCAAACCAAGTCTGAACTTTGGTAGATCCACCTAAGGATATCATACCTATTGGATGGATGTAACTAGATCTTCAAGAGAAAAATTGGTGCAAATGAGAATGTGGAGACATTCAAGGCTAGGGTAGTGGTGAAAGGGTACAGTCAGCATAAAGGCATTGACTATCTAGATACCTTCTCGCTAGTAACCATGCTTAAATCCATCCACACATTACTTGCTATTGCAATATATTTTGATTATGAAATATGGCAAATGGACATAAAAATGATATTTCTAAATGGATATCTTGAGAAAGATATCTATATGGAACATCCACTTGGTTTCACTTTCAGTGATAGTGATCATAAGGTTTGCAAGTTGCAAAGGTTCATCTATGGACTAAAGCAAGCATCTTAGAGTTGGAATGTTCATTTTAATGATATGATCAAATCATTTGGTTTCATCAAGATTGAGGAGTCTTGTGTGTTCAAAAAGATCAGTAGGAGAGCTGTTATCTTCCTCATATTGTACATGAATGACATTCTCCTGATCGAGAATGATATTTGCATGTTGACCACAGTTAAAGTATGGTTGTCTAAGGAGTTATCTATAAAGACCTAGGGAGGCATCCTTCATTTTAGGGATAAAGGTCTATAGAGATAGATCGAAAAGGATGCTAGGTTTATTACAGAAGATATACATAGAGGAGGTGCTAAAGAGGTTCAGCATGGAGAACTCCAAGAAGTGTCATCTACCCTTCAGACTTAGAATTTCTCTCCAAGAAGATGTTTCCCAACACATCTGAAGAGATTAAATGCATCAGCAAGATCCTATATGCTTCAGCAATAGGAAGCCTCATGTACGCCATGCTATGTACATGATGAAGGGAAATCCTGATTTCCTGGTCCAGGTTCGTCCAGATCTGATTAGATCAAGAGATATATTTCAAAAATTTTCTCTTGATCTCAATCAGATCTTGATATGTTTCAGATCTGATTCTTATTATTTTAATAAATAAAATAAAACAAGATAAATTAAATCAAATTCAATTTACTTGATTTGGGTAATCCTATTACCCTGTAGATGATCCTGATTGCAGCGGAAGGTTCTGGATCTTAGCCACGCAAGCGCCTGGCCTCTACCGGTATCCACTCGGGTTGGATCTGGAGATCCTCTTCTTCTCTATCACACCTCCAAAAATCAGATCTGGATCTAATCTGGAGGATCTTCAAAACTCTTTTGAAGATCTGCAGTCGTCCTTTTGCAGCAGCGCAGCCTTCTTGCTTTTGATCGCCTTTCCTTGATCTGAATCGCACCAAACTAAGTCCAAAACACCTTTTGGACGTGGAGAGCAAGAGGAGAAGAGACTATGGCATGGAGAAGGAGGGGAGAGGCAGCCTTGGGGCGTATCTAATAGCATTCACTTAGACTTAGGATTAGGGTTGGGCGCAGGGTCTTATTTATAGACCTCTTGTGATCCAACTCCTCTTCCTCTCAACCAATCACAACCCTTTGTGAAATCAGATCTAAATCTGATTGGTTGGAATAGAGACCCCTGGATTCCTCCTTAGAGGGTGCCTAAGACCAGTCAAACTGGATTCTTAGTAGAACTCTGATTGGAATCCAAAAGGGAGGTGGAGTCCTTGTCCAACAAGGACTCCTAGGCACCTCCTACTTAGGCTCACGCCACCCTTGGCGTGCGCCCTTCTCCTTGCCAGGTTCTGGCAGGGGGACAAGCCCCCACCAGCTCTCCAATAGGTGCATGACATGTGGTCAAAAGTCAAAGGGTCAATGGTCAACGTTTGACCAGTCAAAGGTAGACTTTTGACCAAAGTCAAAGAACAAGAAATGGCAGGTGATCAAAAATGGCAGGTAATGTCTTACAAATAAGACAACCTATTCTGACTTGGACAACCTCCAGTCAGACCATATGAAGGCCTCTGATTGAGCACAAACTCCTTTGGCTCAGTCAGGACAACTTATTTGTGATAGTAAAAGAAGAACGTTAGGTTCAATCGAGTGCTAGCACGATTTCCTTGAACCTAATTGAATCTCATTCAGATCAATTGAACTAGATCAGTTCAATTGATGATCACTAGATTCAAACCCTTGTTTGTGTGACCCAGTTAGGTTCAGTTCTGTATGGTAATGGGATATGTCATGATCTCTATCATAGACATCATCGAAACTCCTTTCGATGGATCAAAACTCTTCTGATTCGAACAGCTAGAATGATCGATCATCTAAATCATTCTAATTGCTCCCAAAATCCACCAGTGACACCTAGCAGTATATGGTGGCAACCCATCAGAGCTGAATGTGAACCTCTTGGTGCAGCTACCTATGTGATTAAGTTCTTCTATCTTGAGCCCCGATCAGATTAGGGTTAAGGTGAACTCGTCAAACCCTAGTCTCTGTCATATGATGTAATCATTCGATTCAAGTCCAATGTGAAAATCTAAATAGAAACTCTTTCTATTATTTCACTCTGCCATGGCCATGGGCTTCAGGACTTGATTCTCATGATCATCATAGGGCTACTCCTCTACCACCGAGGTAGATAGATCCCATCTTGATGCAATCCAGTTCCTACAATGAACATGTCACAGCCAACATACACCTCAGGGTTCCATATGGCTAGGAGACCGAGTAATGGTGTAGTCAAACTATAACACCCTCAAGGTGAACTGCCGATGCATCTCAGGTCAAAGAACCAGACACACTACTGCAGCATCGAGTCAGTCATTGACGAGAAGGTAGACTTCCTAATGACTACTCGAGGTGGTCACGCTCAGTGCCCTCGTTCTCTAATGAGTACCTGTACTCTCGCTCCGGTGTCTCCACACAGTAGACTTAAGACTCATCTACTAAAGAGAAGCGATCGTACACCAACCTTCCGGATCAATCACCATCCTCGTGATGATCCTATGGTCAGGAGCTGTTTATGAGTTAATAATGATTATTCATGTCTTAAATTTTCAACTCTTGAAAATATGAATTATCATTACTGTTGGGGATAAATCCCGCTCCTGCCGAAGCCCGGCCCGACGCTCAGCCCAATGTAACCAGTAGCCGCTGAAGAGCTTTAGCGCCAGGCGCCAGGCCGAGCCCCTACCACGGCCGAACTGCCTAGAGGCCGAACTCCCCTGCACCAAGGTCTGGGCCGAACTGCCTAGAGGCCGAACTCCCCTGCACCAAGGTCCGGGCCGAACTGCCTAGAGGCCGAACTCCCCTGCACCAAGGTCCGGGCCGAACTGCCTAGAGGCCGAACTCCCCTGCACCAAGGTCCGGGCCGAACTGCCTAGAGGCCGAACTCCCCTGCGCCAAGGTCCGGGCCGAACTACCTAGCTGCCGAACTCCCCAGCGCCAGGCTCCGGGCCGAACTCCCACCGCCAGCCGAACTTCCTGACGGCCGAGCTCCTTGGACTCCAAGCGGCAGGACTTCTTCGGGAGACGGACTCCTCCCAGACGCCCGTTCGGCCACCCGAACTCCTCCCGGGTTTTCCTTTCGGACCGACTCCAGGCGAGCCCAGGCGGTCGAACTCCTCGGCAATCGTCCCTCGGCCGAACTCTACAGATGGCCGACCCTTCAGCCAGCCGAGCTCCTCCCGGGTTTCCCCTTCGGTCGAACTCTGTTACAAGCCCGAACTCCTCTGGACGAACTGTCGCCTGCAGCAAGACCGGACGGCGCCTTCCTCTCCGTACCGGACTCCATGCGGCCCACGACGTGCCAGTATGGCTCCCACGATCCACCGGACGATGCCGTCCTCTCCGTACCGAACTCCATGCTGCCCGACGACTCTCTGCCAGACGGCATGGCCGTCACCATCAACTAAGCTCCGCTATAAAGGGACCCCTCCCGACACACTAAGGCTAAGCTCTCTGATCTCTAAGCTCTCGACTCTCTAAGCTCTCCTCCTCATCTCTAAGCTCCGGAACTCATTCCGAGCACTCCATTACTGTTGGCCGGAAACTAACTTGACCGTCGGAGGGTCCTGCCGGAGCCACCCCCCCACCGGTTCCGGATGGGACTTCGTTTTGCAGGTCCCCGGCGGCGACCTCGGCGGCCTCGACTCCAGCGACCTCCGGCGAGGATGGATTTCTGCACCAACAGATTGGCGCTAGAGGAAGGGCCTGAACCTTCGAGGTTCCCTTGTTCTTAAAGGAGTGCTCGGCGACCCTTCTCTTCCCTCTCCAGAGATCTTCCTTTTCTCTTTCGAAGAGAAAACGCCACCCAGGAGAGCTTCCGCACGGCGTTCGGTGGCCTCTGCGACCCGATCTCGTCCAGGCCCGTCTGTTCCTGCTTCAGCCCCGGCGGCCTAGGTTCCACCCGCACCTGCGGCGGATGTGAAGCAATTCGGCCTGCTTGTCCGACAGATCCGTGGCCTCACGGAAGCGTTGCAAGCTATACAGCAGCCTCCGGTGGCGACTCCACCAGCAAGCCCGCCATGAGGGCGCGAGGAATCAGCCTTAAGGAAGAGCCCAATCGCCCCTAAGAGAGAAACGGAGAGCAGAAGTTCCCCCGCTGAAGCGGAATGAAGTTCGGCGCGAGGAAGGCCGAACCCACCCATGAGCCCGTCATCGAGGAAGCTCCGACAAAGAAGTATGAAGTCCTCCCACGGAAGCTTCCGCGGGAAAGCGGAACGAAGTTCGGCGCAAGTAAGGCCGAACTCATGCTCCAGTATGTCCCCCAAAGGAACCGCCTACAAAGTGTTCACCGGAGGCGGAACGAAGTTCGGGCAAGAAAAGCCGAGCTCCCCTCGAGCTCGTCCGAACTCGTCCGAACAAGAGCAGCAGGAAGTTCTCCCACGGCGGGTCTCGTGGGAAAGAGGAATGAAGTTCGGCTCGAAGAAAAGCCGAGCTCCCCCAAGGCTCATCATCAAGGCGAAATGAAGTTCGGCACCGGCAAGGATGGAACGAAGTTCTCCCACGCCTGAAGTTCGGCATAAAGGAGGCCGAACTTCGCAGCAGATCGCCCAAGTGAAGTTCGGCCGTGCTCGATCGAGGCCGAACTCCCCCCAGTACGTCGCCACAACGAATTCACGGGAGGTGCGATAAAGTTCGGGCAAGCAAAGCCGACCCCCTCTCTGCGAGCAGGGAAGTCCGGACAAAGAAGCATGAAGTTCTCCCATGGAAAGTTTCGCGGGAAAGCGGAATGAAGCTCCACGCAAGCGAAGCCCGAACTTCTCGAGCTCACCGCAAAGGAAGCCCCGACAGAAGGGCGCGAAGAAATCCTCCTCTCGAAAGATTCCGCAGCTACGACCCGCTCCTCTAACTCGAATCCTCGACCCGCTCCTCTAACTCGAATCCTCGGCAAAGTTAAGAGCCAGCCGCCAAGACCTGAAGGACTACGGCCTCTCCAAACGTGCGCGATCAAGGAGAAGATCGGCTATAGGCACTGCCGTAACTGGAAAAGACAAGAAGGTTGGCCGTCCCGCGGCGTCATCAACGCCACCCCGGGGAGGAGCTAGGAGCTAGCTACATCGGTGATTGTCATCCCCAGCGACAAAGTCAAGAGAAGCATGGTCCAAATTATGAAGGCCGGCATGAGATAGAGGAGGTCGTCTGGACGGGACTTGCTGCTCGAGGGAGCTCCGAGGAACAACGCCCCGTCGACCCCTCAAACGAGAGCGCGCTGTCCGCGATTTCCCTTCGGTAAAATTCTCCCCTCTGCATAATATTATTTCTGGATGCGAAAACTATGCGATGACAGGAGAGCAGCAGTCAATAATCGCCGCGTTAGGAACAGGAGGAGAACCTCGTCCTAACGCGAGCGCGCACCTCGGCCGCAGGAGATAAGATCTCCCCCGAGAGAAGCTCGGCCGCAGGAGATAAGATCTCCCCCGAGCGCGCACATCAACCTCGGCTAGAGATAAGATCTCTCCCGAGCGACCGTTGACAACCTCGGCTAGAGATAAGATCTCTCCCGAGCGACCGTTGACAACCTCGGCTAGAGATAAGATCTCTCCCGAGCGACCGTGAACAACCTCGGTTAGGAACAGGAGGAGAACCTCGTCCTAACGCGAGCATCAACCTCGGCAAGAGATAAGATCTCTCCCGAGCGACCGTTGACAACCTCGGCTAGAGATAAGATCTCTCCCGAGCGACCGTGAACAACCTCGGTTAGGAACAGGAGGAGAACCTCGTCCTAACGCGAGCATCAACCTCGGCTAGAGATAAGATCTCTCCCGAGCGACCGTGAACAACCTCGATTAGAACAGGAGGAGAACCTCATCCTAACGCGAGCATCAACCTCGGTTAGGAACAGGAGGAGAACCTCGTCCTAACGCGAGCAACCTCGGCTAGAGATAAGATCTCTCCCGAGCGACCGTTGACAACCTCGGCTAGAGATAAGATCTCTCCCGAGCGACCGTGAACAACCTCGGTTAGGAACAGGAGGAGAACCTCGTCCTAACGCGAGCACCAACCTCGGCTAGAGATAAGATCTCTCCCGAGCGAACCGTTGACAACCTCGGCTAGAGATAAGATCTCTCCCGAGCGACCGTGAACAACCTCGGTTAGGAACAGGAGGAGAACCTCGTCCTAACGCGAGCATCAACCTCGGCTAGAGATAAGATCTCTCCCGAGCGACCGTTGACAACCTCGGCTAGAGATAAGATCTCTCCCGAGCGACCGTGAACAACCTCGGTTAGGAACAGGAGGAGAACCTCGTCCTAACGCGAGCATCAACCTCGGCCAAAGAACCGGAACAATCTTCTCGGTTGAGGAACAGGAAAGGAGAACCTATCCCTAAACGCGAGCACTCAAACCGCGTTTAGGAACAGAGGAAAACCTCGTCTAACGGATGCATCAACCTCGGCAAGAAAGATAAGATCTCTCCCGAGCAGGCCGTGGACAAACCTCGGCAGAGATCAAGACTTCCTCCGCCGAGCGAACCGGGGTGAACTAACTCGATGGAAATCCAGGAGAGAACCCTTCGCTCCTAAACGCGAGCATCAACCTCGGCTAGAGATAAGATCTCTCCCGACGACCGGGTTGAACCAACTCTCGGCTAGAGGATAATAGATCTCTCCCGACGACGACCGTGAACAACCCTCGGTTTAGGAACAGGAGGAGAACCTCGTCCTAACGCGAGCATCAAACCTCGGCAGGAACGGGTAGGAACAAGCCCTCAAATCTAAGCGGCGCGGACTCGCCTCGCAGAGCATAACTCCGAGGGCAGCTCGTCCGCAGGAGAAACTGTCAAGATCTCCCCCGAGCTCCGACAACCTCGGCTAGAGATAAGATCTCTCCCGAGCGACCGTTGACAACCTCGGCAGAAGATAAACTCTCCCGTCTGACCGTGAACAACCTCGGTTAGAACAGGAGGAAATCCCCGTCCTAACGGAGCATCAAATCGCAAGAGATAAGATCTCTCCGAGCGCGTTGACAACCTCGGCAGAGAATAAGATCTCTCCCGAGCGACCGTGAACAACCTCGGTTAGGGAACAGAGAGAACCTCCTCCTAACGCGAGCATCAATCGAGCACGCTCGCAGAGATAAGATCTCCCCGGGGAGGTCGGCCAGGAGGATACTCCCCCGAGCGCGAACATCGCCTGATAAGACTAACCCTCAAGGCTAGAGATAAGATCTCTCCCGAGCGACCGTGAACAACCTCGGTTAGAAACAGGAGGAAACCTCGTTCCTATAGCGTAGCATGCAACCTCGGTTAGAGAATTAGGAGGGACCTCGTCCTATCGCAGCGCTCGACCTCGCTGCATGGAGATAAGAATCTCCCCCCCGAGAAGAAGCTCGCGGTCCGTGGGAGATAGATGCGACTTTTCAACCTCGGCTAGAGATAAGATCTCTCCCCGAGCGACCTGAACAATCTCTCGATTAGGAACAGAGGAGAAAAACCTCGTCCTAACCGTACACTCTGGTAGGAAGAACCGTCCAACGCGTCGGCTGCAGGAGATAAGATCTCCCGAGGACGAAACCTCGTCGATGGAAAGTATGAGAACCTCGCCTTAACAAACGAGCACCAACCTCGGCTAGAGATAAATCTCTCCTCGAGCAACAAAATCTCGATTAGGAACAAGGAGGAGAACCTCGTCCTAAACACCGAGCACCAACCTCGGCTAGAGATAAGATCTCTCCCGAGTGACCGGAACAAACCTCCGGTTAGGAACAGGGAGGAAACCTCAGTCCTAATACGAGCACCAACCTCGGCTAGAGATAAGATCTCTCCGAACGACCCGTTGAACAACCTCGTGCTAGAAGAAGAAGATCCTCTCCCGAGCGATCCTAGAATAATACCCAACCTTCGGCTAGAGATAAGATCCGCACGATCTCGCTGATAAGTCCCCGAGCGACCGTGAACAATCTCGGTTAGGAAACAGGAGGAGAACCTCATCCTAAACACGAGCACCAAACCTCGGCTAGAGATAAGATCTCTCCTGAGCGACCGTGACAACCTCGTTAGGAGCAGGAGGAGAACCTCGTCCTATACGCGAGCACCAACCTCGGCTAGAGATGAGATCTCCCCCGAAGAAACTCGATCTGGCAGGAAGTAAGATGCTCCCCGAGCGCGCAGCCTTCAAACCTCGGCTGCAAGAGAGGAGGTCTCCCTCGAGTCGACTTCAGCTGATGAAGACAATGTCGCCCCCCGAGGAGCTCAAATCCGATCTCGACCGTAAGGAGGCGAGATTTTACTTCCGGCTTCAACATCAGCTTCATCGATCTTTAGCTGATAACGAGTTCCATTTCAACTCCCAAACATCGACTGAAGATCCTCCCCAAACTGTCCCGAGCTTCAGCTACAACAAATGCGGAGCCTGGAAGAAGACTTCGGCAGTCGCCTGTTTTGGTACTCTCCCTTTTTTTGAACTCAGTGGGGGGGGCCTACTGTTGGGGATAAATCCCGCTCCTGCCGAAGCCTGGCCCGACGCTCAGCCCAATGTAACCAGTAAGCCGCTGAAGAGCTTTAAGCGCCAGGCGCCAGGCCGAGCCCTACCTAACCGGTCGAACTGCCTAGATGGGCCGAACTCCCCCTGCACCAAGGCTCCGGGCCGAACTGCCTAGAGGCCGAACTCCCCTGCACCAAGGTTCGGGCCAAACTGCCTAGAGCGCCGAACTCCCCTGCACCAAAGGTTCGGGCCGAACTGCCTAGAGGCCCGAACTCCCCTGCACCAAGCTCCGGGCCGAAACTGCCTAGAGGCCGAACTCCCCTGCGCCAAGGTCCGGGCCGCAACTACCTAAGTGCCGAACTCCCCAGCGCCAGGCTCAGGCCGAACTTCCCCGCCAGCCGAACTTCCTGACGGCCGAGCTTCCTTGGACTCCAAGCGGCAGGAACTTCTTCGGGAGACGGACTCCTCCCAGACGCCCGTTCGGCCACCCAAACTCCTCCCGGGTTTTCCTTTCGAACCGACTCCAAGCGAGCCCAGGCGGTCGAACTCCTCGGCAATCGTCCCTCGGCCCGAACTCATACAGATGGCCGACCCTTCAGCCAGCCGAGCTCCTCCCCGGGTTCCCCTTCAGTCGAACTCTGTTACAAGCCCGACCCTCTGGATCTCGAACTGTCGCCTGTAGCGAGACCAGACGGCGCCTTCCTCTCCATACCAGACTCCATGCGGCCCATGATGTGCCAGTATGGCTCCCACGATCCATCGGACGATGCCGTCCTCTCCGTACCGAACTCCATGCTGCCTGACGACTCTCTGCCAGACGGCATGGCCGTCACCATCAACTAAGCTCCGCTATAAAGGGACCCCTCCCGACACACTAAGGCTAAGACTCTCTGATCTCTAAGCTCTCGGATCTCTAGGCTCTCCTCCTCATCTCTAAGCTCCGGAACTCATTCCGAGCACTCCATTACTGTTGGCCGGAAACTAACTTGATCGTCGGAGGGTCCTGCCGGAGCCACCCCCCCACCGGTTCCGGACGGGACTTTCGTTTTGCAGCCCGGCGGCGACTCGCGGCTCGACCCAGCGACCTCCGACGAGGAGGAATCTGCACCAACAATTACCATTAAACTCAAAGGATGTATCACAGACACTAAATACACAGTGTGATAGAAAATAACCCATTTCATAATTTATAGTCAAAATTACAATTTTGCCCCTAGAAGTGTATTTAAAGTGTCAGCCAATTTTGGCTTCTAGGGCACATATATCTAACCAATCTCCCCCTTATCCTAAAGCCAATTGGCTACAAGTCTAAGTCCCATCTTCTCTAAGGTGGGCTTCGATCTTCTACTGGCCCAACGGCTTTGTAAGTGGGTCTGCCACATTATCTGTGGAGTTGACGTCTCTTGACCTAACGTAACCTTTCTCAAGATAATCGCGGATGAGATGATATCGCCGCTCAATGTGCTTGGACTTCTGGTGAGACCTTCTGGCTTCCTTAGCAGGGCTAATGCGCCATTTGTGTCGCAGTAAAGAGGAATGGCATCTGATGGATTACTCCAATTTCTGCAGCAAACTTTCTTGTACCAGAATGCTTCCTTTTGCAGCCTCTGAATGCAGCTATATATTCTGCTTCCCATGGTGGATCTGCTATCACAGTTTGCTTGGAACTCCTTCCAGCTGACAGCTCCAACCATTGCACACAAACAGACTTCCAGATGTCAACTTTCGATCATCTATATCGGACATGAAAGTCTGAGTCTGTGTACCCTTGAACTTGGAGTTCTCCATTACCAAAGACCAAACATCAATATCCTTAGTTCTTCTCAGTTACTTAAGGATGACATTCACAAGAAGTTTCAGTGTTCTTCCACCTGGATTTTGATTTGATATCTGCTTTGTGACACTTCCAGCGCATGGGCCTATATCAGGTTGTGTACATAGCATATGGCATATCATGAGGCTCTCCTATTGCAGAAGCATAAGGGATCTTGCTCATGCGTTCTATTTTTCCTCAGGTGTGCTGGGGCACATCTTCTTGGGAAGTATATGAAATACTTATGTTCTCTTTAAAGGTATTAATTCTCCTTATAAGTTTTTTCTCATATCTAAACCTCTTTAGTATCTCTCCTCTATTGTACATCTTTCTGTGAACGTCCTAGCATCCTATTCGTCTATTTCCTTATAGATCCTTAAGTTCCTTAGGAAGAAAGGATGCTTCACCCATGGTCTTTGCATGGATGAATTTCCTTACTGACAATATCCACATCTTGATGATGTCAAACATGGGAATATCATTCCCAAAAGGAGGAATGTCACCACGTACCAGTATGAGGAAGACTAACAAGCGCTCCCACTGACCCTTTTTGAAACACATGGTTCCTTTCATTTTTGATGAAACCAAACTTTTTGATCACTCATTGAAACGATGTTGTTCCAGCTCCGAGATGCTTGCTTAAGTCCATATATGGACCTTTGCAGCTTGCAAACCTTGTGATCAGTATCACTGGATGTGAAACCTAGCGGCTGTTCCATAATAGATATCTTCCTCAAGATATCCATTTAGGAAGCCCATTTTCACGTCCATTGCCATATTTCAATAATCAAAATAGGCTGCAATAGCAAGCAATGTGCGGATGGATTTTTAGCATAGCTACCGGGGAAAAGGTATCCCTGATAGTCCAATGCCTTCACGTTGACGATAAACCTTTTGCCACCTTTTAGCCTTGAATGTCCTCAACATTCCCATCTGCACCAATCTTCTCTTGAAGATCAATTTATCCCCAATAGGTACTATACCTTCTGGTGGGATCTACCAAGGTCCAAACTTGGTTTGAGTCATCGAGTCGATCTCTGACTTCATTGCCTCAAGCCATTTCTCGGAGTCCGATATCTGATATCGCCTCGTTGTAGGTTTGGGATCAATCTCCATGAGCACCATTACCCTAATGAAGCGAAACAATTGCTCTACGTCCTCTGAAATAATACCTAAGTATCTTTCAGGGGGACGGGAAAACTCTTTCCGATCTACGAGGTGGAGGAGGTAGTGTTCTTATTGGCTCAACCTGATTTGGTTCCATTTGGTCCTTAGCTCGTTGCTCTTGTGAGACTTTCTCATCAAGCTTAATCTGCTTTCCAATGCCACTTATCTTGAATAAACTATTTTTCAAGAAAGATGGCATGTCGACTCACAATCACATTGTGGTCTTCTGGAATGTAGAAATAGTATCCTAATGACTCTTTAGGATATCCTATGAATCGAGCTCTAAAGGACCTAAACTCTAACTTGTCCGCTTGTTGTCTTTTGACATGAGCCGGACAACCCCAAATTCTGAGATGACTCAGACTTGGTTTCTTACCATGCCATATCTCATACGGTGTGGTAGGAACGGTTTTAGAGGGAACCCTATTCAGTAAATAGATTGAAGTTAATAATGAATGTCCCCAAAGAAAATCAGGGAGGTCTGTGAAGCTCATCATGGATCGGACCATATCCAATAGAGTCCGATTTCCTCCATTCTGAAAACCCCGTTGAGTTGAGGTGTTCCTGGTGGAGTCCATTGAGAGACTATGCCATTTTCCTTAAGATAGTCTAGGAATTCCCGACTAAGGTATTCACCTCCTCGATCTGATCGAAGAACTATAATGGGTTTTCCAGTTTGTTTTTCTACTTCATGTCTGAATTCTTTGAACTTTTCAAAAGCTTCAGACTTATGTCTCATAAGATACACATACCCATACCTAGATAGAATCATCGGTAAAGGTAATGAAGTAGACAAAATTGCCTCTAGCCGGCACATCAAATGGGCCGCACACATCAGTATGTACTAGGGCAAGGAAGATCTGTGGCCCTCTTCCCCATGTCCTACAAAAGGGAGTTTAGTCATTTTGCCTTGAAGACAAGATTCACAAATTGGATATGACTCAAAAGTCAACGGACTCAATAGCCCATTTTTCTCCAATTTGTTAATCCTATCTTCTGCTATATGACCTAATCTCAGGTGCCATAGATATCTATCATTTGGACTATCCCTAGGTCATTTTGTTTGGCATTCACGTTTTGCTCGATAGTTAAAACAGGTACATCAATATGTAACTGATAAAGACCATTAATAAGGAAACCATTTGCAATTTTATTTCTTTCATAAAGAATGTTACAATGGTCCTTAAAGAAGGTGAATTACATAGCCTTCTAATGCTAAGGCAAGAAACAGAAATCAAATTCCTGCTAGCTGCAGGCACATAATAACAGTCTTTTAAAACTAAGTCTAAACCAGATGGTAATCGAAGAGGGTATGTTCCCACGGCCACTGCAGCAACTCTTGCTCCATTACCGATGCGTAGGATCATGTCTCCATCCCTCAGCCTCCTGCTATCCTCAAGACCCTGCATAGAAGTGCACAGATGAGCACTAGAACCAGAGTCAAGCACCCAACTGGATGCAGAAGAAACCGTAAGGTTAGACTCAATAACGAGCATACCTCCAGAAGGACCTTCCTTCTTGTTCTTCAGGGTGGCCAGGTAAGTAGGGCAGTTCCGCTTCCAATGGCCGTCATTGTTGCAATGGAAACACTTTCCTTTGCCATCGACCTTCTTCTTCGGTTCTGCCTTCTTCTTCTTTGATCCTTCTACCTTTTGCTTTTTCACAGACTTCTTTTTCTTTCCATAAGACTTTCTTTTGGAAGAAGTCCATTCCATAGCAAGAACTGAGCCTTTAGAACCTTTCATAGAAAGCTCAGCGGTAACCAGCATATTCATCAACTTGGCCAAGAAATTTTGAAGTTTATGCATGTGGTAATTCATGATGAATTGCCCATATGCATCAGTCAAGGATTGCAGAATAATATCATTCTGCAAGTCCAAGTCCAACTTCACACCGAGCTTCTCAAGCTCTTCCATGTCCTTGATCATTGTCAAACAGTGATCTTGGACTGACTGCCCATCACGCATCTTAGCCTTAAAAAGTCATTTCGTGACTTGATATTTGGCTGCACGACTCTGTTCACCAAACATCTCCTGCAGGTGAGCCAACATTTGGCGAGCAGTCCCGATATCTTCATGTTGGCGCTGGAGCTCATCAGACATCGAGCCCAACATGTAGTATCTGGCCTTATTGTCTTCGTCAATCCATTTTTCCAGAGATGCTCTCTGTTCAGTGGATGGATGAGCTGGTAAGGTGGGAGGGTCCTGGTCCAAAACATGTGTTAACTTCTCTGAACCCAAAATAATTTTGTAGTTCCTGAGCCAATCTTTATAATTGGGTCCAGTCAGTCTATGTGTGTCCAGGATACGTGCTAGTGGGTTGGACGCAGACATTTTCCTGTAGAGAGTCAAAGATTTTAGTTAGATACTGTAATTTTGACTTGACCAATTTATTTAGGGAATTTTATTTTTAAACAAATTAGCTCCCACTATTTTCTCGGATCCCTACACTCCCTCTGTAGAGATGCGAAAAATCTCTGCGATTGATGATTTCTAGTGGGTGGTGCGGTCTCACCAACTGACTCATCACCTCACCTAACAGTTATTGGTGATGGGTTAGCCAATGAGTGAACAACTCTTGTTCAATGATTCTCTAATCATGGTGCACCCAAACTTGGTCTCTAATTCATGAATCTCACCGTATCCGGAATATTGATCCACTCCTTAGTTAAGTCAGACCCACCATTTGCATAGACTGGGTTCCTAATTGGGTCTCTCACCGTATCCGGAATATTGAGCCCAACTCATCCTCCAGCCCATAGCATCCAATGCCTAATAGACATGGTTGCATCTTCTCGGTGCAACTGAGCCACTGTATCCAGCCGAGAACAATCAACCCCGGGAAGGGCCCGCACGTCTACAATGGTGGAAGACCTCGGACTTAATCTTTTCTTAGGGAGAATTGATTCAGGTCTCATTAAACTAGACTTGGCTTAGTCATAACAATTATGACTAACCTAGTGGCATGGGTTAGCTCGGATTATTGACCACCTCAGATCAGAACTGTGTCAACAGATATGGCCAGGTAAGTGAGACCGGTGGAAGGAATATGCCGTTAACTCGCACAAGAATGCATTCAGGTCGAGTAGCTTCCAATTAAAAACCAGTCGGTCGTCTGTGCCAAACTTACCTTAGACACCAAATTGTTGAGTCAGAACCAATTGGGTTAGCCTACAATCCAGACTCTAACCTCTGAGCCTAATTAGGTCTTTCTTGATCGTGACTCGATCTTGACCCAGACTTAATCCTATTAGGCTGGTCAATTTAAGCATTGTTGATCCCATCTAACCAACTCTTGATTCGGTTTGATCAACCGCTTAGACCTAATTGAGCTACCCAAGCCCGAACCCAGTATTATGAATATGTCTTAGATCTGAAAATTCTCAATTTTAGATCTAATTAATATTCCATAAACTTAATTCTTAATTAAGTTGGGTTCATAAACAAAATATGCACAATAAATCCTAGGGTTTCAGGATCTAGGGTTTTGCAGAAAGTAAGTTTTGGGTTTCTGATTAAGGACGAACACGCAGCACCCCTACACGTCATAAGAACACCCCATCAAATGGGAAGAGAGGGCCTTTAAACCCTTCTTCGTTCTTATGACCGGACGGCCAAGAGGAACGCCTTAATCAGGAACATGTAAATCTACAAAACAGTTATAGATCTATATCATATATCTCATATACAAATTTAGATCTAATCAAGGCATATTTTGCATACATCTCATGTATCAAATCATGCATATTTTTAGATCTAAATTATCACATAATAATCTAAAAAATTAGATTTTAAATTGATCTAATCAAAATAAATTCTAATCTAGACAATTATGTAGAACTATTCTACAACTAGTCTAGTCATGCATCTATCATATCTCATATGATATTTAAAAATTAAATAATTTTTATTTGCTGTTTATCAGATGTTATTATAACACTTATAATATCAGAAAATAGTAAATAAGAAGATCTAAAATATGATTTAATCAGATTAAATCAAAAACATGCAAAACTATTCTATAGAACTATTCTATTCTAGAACTAGTCATGCATATCTTCATGTTCTTAGATCCAAATCATTTAATTTTAATTTTTCTGATTTCAGATCTGATCACATCTCATGTGACATCTGAAAATCAATTTATTTTCTAATTAAAATAAAATTAAAATCAGATCTAAACAATTTTAGAACCATGGCTCTGATACCAGTTGAAGGAAAATCCTGATTTCCTGGTCCAGGTTCGTCCAGATCTGATTAGATCAAGAGATATATTTCAAAAATTTTTCTCTTGATCTCAATCAGATCTTGATATATTTCAGATCTGATTCTTATTATTTTAATAAATAAAATAAAACAAGATAAATTAAATCAAATTCAATTTACCTGATTTGGGATAATCCTATTACCCTGTAGATGATCCTGATTGCAGCGGAAGGTTCTGGATCTTAGCCACGCAAGCGCCTGGCCTCTACCGGTATCCACTCGGGTTGGATCTGGAGATCCTCTTCTTCTCTATCACACCTCCAAAAATCAGATCTGGATCTGAAAATTAGATCTGGAGGATCTTCAAAACTCTTTTGAAGATCTGCAGTCGTCCTTTTGTAGCAGCGCAGCCTTCTTGCTTTTGATCGCCTTTCCTTGATCTGAATCGCACCAAACTAAGTCCAAAACACCTTTTGGACGTGGAGAGCAAGAGGAGAAGAGACTATGGCATGGAGAAGGAGGGGAGAGGCAGCCTTGGGGCGTATCTAATAGCATTCACTTAGACTTAGGATTAGGGTTGGGCGCAGGGTCTTATTTATAGACCTCTTGTGATCCAACTCCTCTTCCTCTCAACCAATCACAACCCTTTGTGAAATCAGATCTAAATCTGATTGGTTGGAATAGAGACCCCTGGATTCCTCCTTAGAGGGCACCTAAGACCAGTCAAACTGGATTCTTAGTAGAACTCTGATTGGAATCCAAAAGGGAGGTGGAGTCCTTGTCCAACAAGGACTCCTAGGCGCCTCCTACTTAGGCTCACGCCACCCTTGGCGTGCGCCCTTCTCCTTGCCAGGTTCTGGCAGGGGGACAAGCCCCCACCAGCTCTCCAATAGGTGCATGACATGTGGTCAAAAGTCAAAGGGTCAATGGTCAACGTTTGACCAGTCAAAGGTAGACTTTTGACCAAAGTCAAAGAACAAGAAATGGCAGGTGACCAAAAATGGCAGGTAATGTCTTACAAATAAGACAACCTATTCTGACTTGGACAACCTTCAGTCAGACCATATGAAGGCCTCTGATTGAGCACAAACTCCTTTGGCTCAGTCAGGACAACTTATTTGTGATAGTAAAAGAAGAACGTTAGGTTCAATCGAGTGCTAGCATGATTTCCTTGAACCTAATTGAATCTCATTCAGATCAATTGAACTAGATCAGTTCAATTGATGATCACCAGATTCAAACCCTTGTTTGTGTGACCCAGTTAGGTTCAGTTCTGTATGGTAATGGGATATGTCATGATCTCTATCATAGACATCATCGAAACTCCTTTCGATGGATCAGAACTCTTCTGATTCGAACAGCTAGAATGATCGATCATCTAAATCATTCTAATTGCTCCCAAAATCCACCAGTGACACCTAGCAGTATATGGTGGCAACCCATCAGAGCTGAATGTGAACCTCTTGGTGCAGCTACCTGTGTGATTAAGTTCTTCTATCTTGAGCCCCGATCAGATTAGGGTTAAGGTGAACTCGTCAAACCCTAGTCTCTGTCATATGATGTAATCAGTTCGATTCGAGTCCAATGTGAAAATCTAAATAGAAACTCTTTCTATTATTTCACTCTGCCATGGCCATGGGCTTCAGGACTTGATTCTCATGATCATCATAGGGCTACTCCTCTACCATCGAGGTAGATAGATCCCATCTTGATGCAATCCAGTTCCTACAATGAACATGTCACAGCCAACATACACCTCAGGGTTCCATATGGCTAGGAGACCGAGTAATGGTATAGTCAAACTATAACACCCTCAAGGTGAACTGCTGATGCATCTCAGGTCAAAGAACCAGACACACTACTGCAGCATCGAGTCAGTCATTGACGAGAAGGTAGACTTCCTAATGACTACTCGAGGTGGTCACGCTCAGTGCCCTCATTCTCTAATGAGTACCTGTACTCTCGCTCCGGTGTCTCCACACCGTAGACTCAAGACTCATCTACTAAAGAGAAGCGATCGTACACCAACCTTCCGGATCAATCACCATCCTCGTGATGATCCTATGGTCAGGAGCTGTTTATGAGTTAATAATGATTATTCATGTCTTAAATTTTCAACTCTTGAAAATATGAATTATCATTACCATTAACTCAAAGGATGTATCACAGCCACTAAATACACAGGTGTGATAGAAAATAACCCATTTCATTAATTATAGTCAAAATTACAATTTTGCCCCTAGAAGTGTATTACAAGTGTCAGCCAATTTTGGCTTCTAGGGCACATATATCTAACACATGACCTGATATCATCCATGCTGTGAGTGTCACTAGCAGGTATCAGTTGAATCCAAATGAAGAGCACTAGACTTTTGTAAAATATATCCTTAAGTACTTGAGAAGGACTAAGAATATATTTTTGATTTTTGGTAATGGAGAACTCCAAGTCCAGTAGTATACAGACTCAGACTTCATATCTGATATTGATGATCGAAAGTCAACATCAGAAAGTCTATTTTTATGTAATGATGGTGATGTAAGTTGGAAGAATTTCAAGCAGACAGTGATAGCAGACTCTACCATAGAAGCAGAGTATATCACTACCTCGGAAGCTACAAAGGAGGCATTCTGATTCAAGAAGTTTGTTACAGAGCTCAAAGTGATGCTATTTGATACCATCCCTTTGTACTGCGACAACAACGATGCCATAGCCTTAGTTAAGGAGTTGAAGTCTCACCAGAAGTCTAAGCATATCAAGCGGTGGTTCAACCTCATCCATCATTACCTCCAAAAAGGATACATCAAGGCCAAGAAATTCGACACCGTGGACAATGTGGCTGACTAACTAATGGAGCCTTTGAGCCATCAAAAGACTGAAGCCCATCTTGAGAAGATGGGACTTAGATTTGTAGCCAATTAGCTTTAGGTCAAGTGAGAGTTTGTTAGATGCGTGCCCTAGAAGTTAGATTGGCCGACACTTGTAAATTCTTTTTAAGGGCATTTTTGTAATTTTAACATATAATTAATAAAATTATTTATTTCTTCTATCACACTTATATATTAAGTATCTGTAATACATCTATTGGATTAACGGATATGATAACATATATTCTTAAGAGTTGAGAATTTGAGATATGTGCTGGCATAATTAACTCATAAACTGCTCCTGATCATAGGATCATCATGAGGATGGTGATCGATCCAAAAGATTGGTGTACGATCACTTTCTTAGGATAGATGTATCTTGAGTCTATGATGTGGAGACACCAAAGTGAGAGTATAGGTGCTTGTTGAGAACAAGGATACTGAGCATGAGCACTTCGAGCAGTCATAAGGGAGTCTATCTTCTCATCAATGACTAGCTCGATGCTGCAGTTATATGTCTGATTATTTGATCTGAGGTACATCGATAGTACATCTTGAGGGTGTCATAGTTTGACTATACCATAACCTGATCACCTAGCCATTTGGAACCTTGAGGTGTATGTTGGCTATAGCATATTCATTATAGAAATTGGATCGCACCAAGATGGGATCTATCAACCTCAGTAGAGGAGGAGTAGTCCTATGGTGACCATGAGATTGAGTCCTAAAGTTCATGGTCATGGCAGTGTGAAATAATATAAAAAAGTTTCTATTAGGATTTCACATCAGACTCGAATCGAATGATTTAATCATATGATAGGAATCGGATTTGATGAGTCAACCTTAATCTAATCCTGTTAGGACTCATGATAGAAGAACTCAATCACATAGTTGGCTATACCAAAAGATTCATATTCAATTCTGATGGGTTGCCACCACATACTCAAGATACCACTGATGGACTTTGGGATCAATTAGAATTATCTTGATGATCGATGATTCTAATTGGGTGAAGCAGAAAGAGTTCTAATCCATCGAAAGATATTTTGATGATGTCGATGATGGAGATTGTGACATATCTCATTATCATAGAGAATTGAACCTAACTAGATCACGCAAATAGGGGTTTAGGTTTGGATGTCATTAATTAGGCTCATTTGGTCCAATTGATTTGGATTAGATCCAATTAGGTTCAAAAAAATCATGCTAGCACATGATTAGACCTAACTTTCTTCTTCTATGGATTTTTTGATTGATCTGGATTTAGTCAAATTGGATTTGGCTCATTCAGGAATCCGATATGAATTTGTCTTGATCTAACTGGACCTTGTCCTGGGCAGATCAACCCTTATCCTAGTCCCACTAAGAGGTAGTTAGGACAAGGAGGTGCCAAGTATTGGTGCCTCCTAGTTTGACCTAGTCATGCACTAGAGAGAAAGGAGAGGGGCGTGTATTAGATATGTGCCCTAGAAGCCAGTTGGCTAACACTTGTAATATACATTCTAAGAGCAATTTTATAATTTTAACTATAAATTAATAAAAAAATTATTTTCTATCATATTGTATATTTAAAGTGTCTGTAATACATCCTTTGAGTTAACGGATATGATAACGCATATTTTCAAAAATTAAAAATTTAAGGCATGTGTTATCATAATTAACTCATAAACTACTTCCGATCATAGGATCATCATTAGGATGATGATCGATCTAGAAGATCGATGTACGATCATTTTTCTAGGATAGATGTATCTTGAATCTATAGTATGGAGACATCAAAGCAAGAGTACAGGTACTCGCTGAGAATGAAAGCACTGAGCGTGACCACCTCGAGCAGTCATAAGGGAGTCTACCTTCCCGTCGATGACTAGCTTAATGCTACAGTGGTGTGTCTGGTTCTTTGATCTGAAGTGCATCGGTAGTTCATCTTGAGTGTGTTATAGTTTGACTATACCATAACTTGATCTTCTAGCCATTCGAAATCTTAAGGTGTATGTTGGCTATAGCATGTTCATTGTAGGAATTGGATTGCACCAATAAGGGACTATCAACCTCGGTAGATGAGGAGTAGTCCTATGATGATCATGAGATCAAGTTCTTAAGTCCAAAGCCATGGTAGTGTTATATAATATAATAGAGTTTTCTATTAGGATTTTACATTAGACTCAAATCAAATGATTCAATCATATGACAGAGTGTTGGGTTTGATGAGTTAACCTTAAACCTAATCTTGTCAGAGATCATGATGGAAGAATCCAATCACACAGGTAGTTACACGAAGAGGTTCATATTTGGTTCTGATGGATTGCCATAATATATTGCTAGGTGTCATTGGTGGATTTTGGAAGTAATTAGAATGATATTGATGATTGATCATTCTAATTGTGTGAATCGAAAAAATTTTGTTCCATCGAAAGGTATTTCGATGATGTCAATAATAAAGATCACGATATATCTCATTACCATAGAAATAAAGTTATAGGTCTGGATGTAATCAATTGGACTAAGCTAGTTCGATTGATTTGGATTACATCCAATTAGTTTCAAGAAAATCGTGCTAGCATACGATTGAGCCTAATATTCTTCTTCTGTAGTCTTTCTGGTTCATATCGACTGAGCCAAATTGATTTGGATTTATGCAAAAATCCTATATGGATTTGTCCTAGTCTAGCTGAAGCTTGTCCAAGTTAGAAAAGGATTGTCTTATTCTAATCTAGGCTTGTCTTAATCCATCTGACGGTAATAAGACAAGATCGGCCAATTCCTGTATTCATCAGGACAAGGGGTCTTTTGGCCCAGTCTATGCAAGAAAGAAAGAGCGGAGGCATGCACCCTCTAGTTTTCTTTAGGGGTGCATGTCCGAAGGAGGTTTTCATGAAGAAAAAGTGTGGGCCCAGCCCCTATGGTGTGCGCACAATAAGAGGATGCATGGAGAAAGAGTTTGTTATGGAACAAACACTTAGAGATAAAAGCCCACACCATCCTCTTCTTCTTATCCTTTTGTTCGACATTTTGTGGGGATTTTTGGGTGATAGATACCAGATGAGATCTAGTATCCAACATGGGATTTCAAATTAAATTCTGATTTAATCAAGTAATTAGATTGCTTGATCAATCAGGACTCTAGGCATGGCACAGGACTCTCTATATAAGAGACCCTGCGCCCTAGGGTTTGTGTGCTTCCATCTCCCATGCCCCAAGGCTGCCACCCCATCTCCTCTCCATGCCTCCCTCCCTCTAATCCTCTCTCTCCTCTACATACCCAAGAGTTGGGCATGAGTTTCAGCGAAGGCTCCAAGCATTTTGGTGCAAAGATCAAGAAGAAGGATAGTATAGTTCGTGAGATAACAGTGTTGTCTTCAAGATTGTTTCGAAGGACCAACCAAAAGCTTTTAGATTTGATATTTAGAGATCAGATCCAAGAGGAGAAGACATCCAAAACCAGCCCGAGTGGACTCCGATAGAAGCTAGGCACTTGCATGGCTAGATCCAAAACCCCGAGTTATGATAGATCATCATCAGGGTAATAGTTACCCTAAATAGGTAATAATTGTTATTGCTATTTTAATTCTAATTTTTACATTCAGAACCAGTTTGAGTGGACTCCGGTAGAGGCCAAGTGCTTGCATGGCTAGATCCAAAATTTTGGATTACGACAGATCATCATCAAGGTAACAGTTACCCTAAACAGGTAACAATTATTGTTGCTATTTTAATTCTAATTTTTATTTTTAATATCAAATAATTAAGATTAGATCCAAAAACTCTCAGATTTGATGAAGTTTTGTAGAAATTTTTATGAAAAATCTCACTACATATCAAATTAGATCAGATCGATCCTGTGGTGGAAACCTAGTTTTCTTTCAGCGTGTGCCCCTAATTTTTCTCGTGGGGCGTGCCCCCAAGATGCTTCCTATAGAGAGAAACCCAGGGGCACACACCCACTCTCTTTTTGGCATGCACCCATTATGGATATGGATAGAGAGTTGGTTTGGGAGGTTGGGTTGTTTGAAATAGTTTGAACAATTCAAACTAGAGTTTGAAATAGTTCAAACTCTTGGAGAAATCTTATTTGGGTGCTAGAAGTGAATTTTGTGTGACAAAATTCATGTAAATTCTGATGTGGGGCATCACTTCTTATTCCAGGGTCCTTCTGCTTTAAGTAATTTAACCTAGTCAATTACTTAAAAGCCCTAGGACTCTTGGTCACCTATTTTTCTATAGATAGGGGACTAGGCCAAAGAGTTTGGCCATCAAATCAGCCCACATGGAAGCCCTATCTCTCCATTTCTATGCCTCCTCTCCCTCCTTTTGTCCTTCTCTCCCATGCCCAAGAGTTGGGCTGATCAGCCCTCCAAGTGTTGAAGTGCTGTCAGCGCAAGTCAAGGTCAAAGAAGTCCCAATTGTGTGTCGATCGGTTTGCTGCCAGAGATCAGATCAAAGGCTCATTCAGGAGATCTAGTTGCTGGTTTTCATTGATTAGATCCAGAAGGAGAAGACCTCCAGATCTAACCCAAGCAATTTCTGGTAAAGGCCAAACAAGTGCACAGCTCATGTTGGATCTTGGGATAGCGTACTAATCATTGCTGTGAGTGAAGAGTTCACTCAAAATAGGTGGTATTTCGATACCCAAATGCATCTTTTAATTTTAGATCTGTGTAATCATATACGAGAACTCTCATATTTGATCAGATCAGTGAAAGAAAAGTTTTAAATTCTACTGCTTAACCTGATCCAATCAGGCCGATCTTGTAGTTCCTTCATAATCATTGAGCACTATAATAGCCTTCATTATGACTCTTATCAAATACTACTAATTTGATCATCCTTGATATCTATTGGCATTATTCTTGATCAAACGAAGTTAGATGATCGACTAACTTGAACCGTTAGATGCAACAACCTATGAATTTTGTTTTCATTGATTATTCGTATCCTTTTTGATTATTAGACTTAATTATATATAAGGGTGTAGTCACCTCGATAAAAAGATGTTCAATAGTGGGATTTATGATATAATCTTTGAATTGAATATTCTGAAAAGATATTTATGGAAATATATGGATTTATTCGAGCATGTGTAAGATAAGTAATACGGCCCTTTTTCTAAATTTATCAATAAATTATATATTATTTATATAATTAAAATTTGAACCATATCATCTATAATTTGTAAGTATGAAGCATGATATTTATTTGTTAAATCTATTATAGAATACTTTAATGCATTATTGAAGGCATTGATTTAATTATGGAGTTGTGATTGATTAATTTTGATTTTGAATGGTTTTGTATATTATTCAATTGAAATATGAAACTGATTTTGTCAAAAAAGAAAGATTTGAATCGAGATGGATTTTGACTCATACCCTAACTATATATCAATATCCTACCAATGGAGATTATATGTTAGCATATTGATATCCTCTCAGTATGGGTTATATACTGGTATATCAACATCCTGATAATGGGATTTATGCGTTGGTATATCGATACCCTGCTAGTAGAGATTATGAGCTGATATATCGATACCTTGTCAGTCTGGATTATGCACTAGTATATTGACACCCTACCAGTGGGGGTTACGTACTGGTATATCGATACCTGATTAGTGGGTGTTATATGCTAGTATATCGATACCTTACTAGTGGAGATTATGCACTAGTATATCGATACCCTACTATTATGCCTACGGCTGCTCGAAACCACAGTCGTAGATCCGATCTCTTGCATGAACCTGGGTGTTAATCTAGCAAATCGAAGATCTAAGAAAGATGAGAGAAGATAGGGTTTTGATGTTGAAACTAGAGAGAAGAGAAGAGAGTTAGGGAGAAAAGTTTAATTGTAGTCCACCTTCTTATAAAAGTTATAATATCCTAGTTTATATACCCTAGGGTTCTCAGATGAACCTTAATAAACCCCAGCTCAAAAACTCCCCTAGGCTAACCCAATACATGAAAGCACTCACCAAGTCCATGTACACCCATGTCTCACATGCTCTCATCCTCTACATCTAAACCCAACCCATACATGAATTAGCCCCCTTAAGACCTATTAAATCAGACCTTAAGACACCTATGATCAACCTAGATCCTGGTCCAAAATTGACCCTCTATAACTCTACTTGTGCACTGAGCTGGCTTAGTCTCAGCACTGGACCGGCTAACCTGAGACTGGGTTGGCTCAATCTCAGACTGAGTCGGCTCAGTTTCATCCCGTGCCTGCAGTTCCAAATGCGATCTTTTTGTTTTGCCTGGCACTGAGACATAGCCAATCCAGTTTTGGACTAAGCCGACTAATCTATAGAAAAGCTCACCTCTGCAATCTTCAACCCTCAGCTTTGATTCTTTGGTCCACCTTGTGTCCCAGGTCATCGAAGTACCAACCAAGCCCCTCAAAGTCCTCAACATCTAAATCTCGAGCCCGTGGAGAGCTACATGCTGCCTCCACCCTAGGACAACTCCTGTCTTAGCCCTAGGACTGCACCTATCCTAGTCTCCCTAAAGCTAATGCCCTGGCTCCTCCCATGGCCTCCCAAGGCTTGGGAGCACCACACTATCTACAATCTCCATCTTGGTGTGCCCAAGCCTTAGCACACCTGGCAACATCCTCCTACACGATCCTACTATCCCTGCATGTCCTGACATCCTCTTGTGCCCATCTTACCGCCACCATTCTTCTTTAGCTACTGAGCTCCCTTTGAGGCCTTTAGGATGACCGCGTCCATCGCTGAAGTCCTTGGCTTGCTCCTCCACACCATCTTTGGAGTTGTAGGTATCCTTCTGCTTGGTAGCTATATCAATTGTCCAGAACTTTCTTGGAGATCATGCAATATTTCTTTACTAGTAGTCGCTGCATATCCTGATGCTCCACTTGATACCATCCCCTCAGAGCCATGCCTGTCTCCCTGCATAATCCTCTCCACCTGAATTTGTATAGCCCCATCACTTGTACTGGGATATAGGTCCTCCCTCTGCACTTCTTTGCTTTGAACTCGTGCTACTGCTTCCTCCACCTATGAAGCCACCTCTGCCTGGTGTTCCATCTGGAACTGAAGTCCCTCTGATGCCACAGAAGCCGACTCTAGAATCAAATTCCCCGAGGCCAACCACCTAATGTCACACTGCTAGGCTTGCCGCTGTACCTCAAACACCGTCGCTGCCCCTTCGGATCCTTTGCACTCCATGAACCCCTCCGAAGCCATCTCAGATACACCATACCCTATCGACTCTTTCAAGACTATCAAGATTTCATCCAAATCTTCACTCTTAGTGAATGAACCAATGGAATCCATGTTTTCTCCTCCCTTGCACTTCTTCCAAAGCAGATACTCCTGCTTAAAGTACCTTGCTTCACCAGACTTGAAGTGTCTCATGGACCCCTTACTACCTCTATGTTCATCCTTCTTCTTTTCTTTTCTTGGCCTTTTTGAAACCACTAGACCCTCCAAGTAGACCTCCCTTTTCATCATCCATTCCCACTGCTCATTGTATCTGAGCACTGATACGATCTCCTCGTACACCAGTATCTCCTTACTATATAGCAATGTTGTCACCAACGGATTGAAGCTCCTGAACAGCAAACACAACAATAATAGACTCTTGTCCTCCTCTTCTAAATCCGTTCTAATATTGAGCAAGTCCATGCTCATCCGATCGAACCGCTGAATATGTCCCACAACACCCTCGCCCTTCTGCATTCAAAGGCTATATAGTTGCTTCTTCAGCATTAACTTGTTGCATATATTCTTCCCCATATATAATTACTGCAACCTTGACAATAAATTCTTGGGTGTTCTCTCCTCCAACATGCCATACAAAACCTCATCTGCTAGACAAGCCCTAATTATGGCACATGCCCTTTTCGCCAAGGACACCCACTCCTTGTCTGTCATCTCCCCCGGCCTATCCTCCAAGGCCATATCCAGCCTCATCTAAACTAGCAGATCCTCCACCCTGACCATCCACATCATGAAACTTTTCAGTCCATCAAACTTCTTAAATCCTACCTTCAATCCGCTATTCTCCATGATCAACCTAAATCAAATAACAACAAACAGGTATATCTAAAAAATACCTTAACTAGGGATGGTGGACAGTAGTCCTGTGATCTCTCTCTTTTTCATGAAGCCTGGAGAAAGCCTTTAGATCTGAACCTTGCTGCTGATCTCTACTGAAAATCGATCTTCTTTCTTTTCTACACTCAACTAGGCTATGATACTAATTATTGTGCCTACGGTTGCTCAGAACCACGGTCGTAGATTCGATCTCTTATGTGAACCTGGGTGTTAATCTAGCAAACCAAAGAAGATCTAAGAAAGATGAAAAAAGAAAGGGTTTTGTCATTGGAACCAGAGAGAAGAGAAGAGAGAGGAAGAAAAGCTTAATTGTATTCCACCTTCTCGTAAAAGTTATAATACCTTGGTTTATATACCCTAGGGTTCCCACATGAATCCTAATAAACCCCAGCTCAAAAACTCCTATAGGCTAACCCAATACATGAAAGCACTCACCGAACCCATGTACACCCATGTCTCATATTCTCTCATCCTCTAGATCTAAACTTGACCCATACATGAGTTAGCCCCCTTAAGACCTATTAAACCAGGCCTTAAGACCCCTAGGATCAACCTAGATGCTAGCCCAAAATAGACCCTTGAGTAACTCTACCCATGCACTGAGCAAGCTCAATCTCAGCACTGGGCCAGCTAACCTGAGATTGGGTCGGCTCAGTCTGAGATTGAGCCGACCTAGTTTCGACCTATGCCTGCAGTCCCAAATGCTATCTTTTCATTTTGCCTATGCATTGAGACTTAGCCAACCCAGTTTTGGATTGAGCTGGCTAACCTACAGAAAAGCTCTCCTCTACAGTCTTTAATCCTCGACTTTGATTTCTTACTCCATCTTGTATCCCAGATCTCCAATGAAAAGAAATCCTGATTTTTCGAATCAGGTTCGTTCAGATCTGATCGGATCAAGAGATATATTTTAAAATTTTTTTTCTTTGATCCAGATCAGATCTAAGATATTTCAAATCTAATTTTGATTATTTTAGATTAATAAAATAATCTATTTTATTAATTTTAGTCAAAATTATAATTTTGCCCCTAGAAGTGTATTACAAGTGTCAGCCAATTTTGCCTATGCATTGAGACTTAGCCAACCCAGTTTTGGACTGAGCTGGCTAACCTGCAGAAAAGCTCTCCTCTACAGTCTTTAATCCTTGGCTTTGATTTCTTACTCCATCTTATATCCCAGATCTCCAAAGCACTAACTAAGCCCCTTAAGATCCTTAACACCTGAATCTTGAGCCCGTGGAGAGCTACATGCCACCTCCACCCTAAGATAACTCCTATCCTAGTCCTAGGACCATACCCATCCTAGTCTTTTTGGAGCCAATGCCTTGGCTCCTCCCGTGGCCTCCTAAGGCTTGGGAGCACCACACCACCTACACCTACTAGTAGGGATTATGCGGGTATATCGACACCCTATCGGTGGGGGTTATGCACTGATATATGGATATCCTGCTAATGGAGGTTATGCATTGATACTTTGATTTAGTTCATGATTATTGAGATGAATGTGATTTTTAATAGAAATCAATTTATGAATAAAAATGAATTTGCATTGATTTTATTTGATTGGCATTGTATATTTTGATCCAATACATCTTGCATGCTTATTTTTAGTATATTATTATTGCTTATTTTATCTAGTTAAAGACTATATGACTTACTAGGTTATCCAGCTCATTACTTTATATTTTACTATTTTTACAAATTTAAAAGACTACTTTAACTTAGGGATTCATTATGGGAGAGTGAATTAGAGGCAAACTTTGATATTTTTATTTTAGATTAAGATTTATCAAAATTTTATGCAAGACTATGAAATATTATTTTTATAAGATATTTAATTTAGTTATTTGAATTAATGTTGAACATTAAATTATTTAAATTTTGTTCTACTGTTGCTTTATGATATCATGATGAGATGCCTTGCATGCTTATGGAAAGAGTTCTTCATGAGTATACGATGGTGGCTGTTGGGGATAAACCCCACTCTCACCGAAGTCCAGTCTGATGCTTAGTCTAATGTAACTAGTAATCATAGAAGAGCTTCGATCGAGAATTATCCATCAGTCCAGACTCCTCCAATAGCCAAACTCCTTTCGAACTTCTCCTTCAGTCAGATTCCTTCAGGAGCCGAACTCCTTTCGAACTTCTCCTTCAGTCGAATTTCTCCAGCAGTCGAACTCCTTTCGAACTTCTTCTTCAGTCAAATTTCTTCAGGAGCCGAACTCTTTCTGGGCTTCTCCTTCAGTTGGATTCCTCCAGCAGCCGAACTCCTAGACTTCTCCTTCAATCGGATTCCTTCAGGAGCCGAACTCCTTTCAGGTTTCTCCTTCAGTCAGATTCCTCCAGCAGTCAAACTTCTTCCAAACTTCTCCTTCTGTTGGATTCCTACAGGAGCCAAACCCCTTTCAGACTTTTCCTTCAGTCGAACTTCTCCACTAGTCAGACTTCTTCTAGACTTCTCCATCAGTCGAACTCCATCCGAATTCCTCTAGTGGATTACTTTCATATTTCAACTAGCATTCCTCCTGGATGATCCTCTCTAGTCGTATTCTCTTTAAGAGTCTGAGCTCTTCTGAAATTGATATATGTCAAAGCTCTTCACCAACCAATACCTACTTTCTCCGAACTTCGACTATTAAATCTCAATGAATGGGCACATCACGACAATGGACACCTCTCTCCATAACAAACTTCATGTGTTCCCAAGCAACCCACTACCGGATGGTTACGACTATTATTATCAGTCTACTACAGGCGACCCTACTACCAAATGGTTACGTCTATCATTATTAGTCTGCTACGGGCGATACCTCTCTCCGTAATAAATTTCATGTGGTCTCGAGCGGCCCACTATCGAATGGTTATGGCTGTCACTATTAATCTATTACAAGCTCCATCTATAAAAAAGGATCCTCCAGATATATTTTCTCTAAGCTCTCTTCTCCTTCCCAAAATTCTACTAAATTCTTGCTTGAGCACTCAATTTCTATTGGTCAGAAGAGTTGACTTGATCATCAGAGGACCTACCAGAGCCACCACCATCAACTTTGGATGGGACTTTATTTTGTAGGTCACCTATGGTGACCTCTTCTTTTCCAACTCCAACTCAATCTGGTGTCAACCAGATTCTGCACCAACATGATTGGCGCTAGAGGAAGGGCCCTCTATTCCTGAGATTCCTTTGTTCTTAAAGGAGTGCTCAACAGCGATCTCTCTTCTTCCTCTCTAGAGTTTTTTTGAGAAAAAAGCCTCCTAAGAAAGCTTCAATCCGACGATCAACGATCTCTGTAGCTAGATCCCATCTAGATTTATCCGCTCCCGCTTCAGCTCCGATAACTCAAGCTTCACCTATAGCCATGGTGGATGTGGAGCAGTTCAATTTACTGATCCAGTAGGTTTGCGATCTCACAGTGGCGATGCAGGCCATACATCGATAGGCTTCGATGCTAATTCGGCTAGAGCAGACTTCTCCGGAGCCTCATGATCTGGTCTAAAGATGACTGACTTGGGCTAGCCGATTGATGACCTCTAAAAAGGAAAAGTAGAGGGTGGAGAGCCCTTGCTCGGATCATGACTCAAACCCGAGGGGAGCTTTGCCCCCGTTCCATCAAAAAATCCTAGAGATCAACGATCGTGAAGATCTCTTGAATCAAAGGCTCTAAGAAATGAACCAACAAATCGAAGAGCCTGGTCATACTCCCTCCTTACATGGTAATAATATTGCACTAACCCTCCTTTTTCTCAGAGGATTATGCAGGAACCAATCCTACCAAATTTCAAACTCTCATAGTTTGAGAGTTACAATGGGGCCACCGATCTGGTCGACCATCTGAAGGCCTTTCAAACAATGATGCTGCTCCTTGGTGTGCCAGATGCCATTTTGTGCAAGGCATTCCCATCCACCCTCAAGCAAGCCATTAGGAACTAGTACTTAGTACTTAAGCCAAACACCATCTTTTTCTTTGATCAAATGAGCCATCAGTTTGTAGCTCACTTCATCAACAGTCGATATCCACATCAAGGTTTGGATTTTCTGATGAATATCAAGTAGAAGGAGGAAAAATCTATCTAAGCTTATGTCATCTGATTTAATGCTGCCGTATTAGAGGTCCAAAATCTGGACTAGTCTATTGCAATGGCCGCACTCAATGGTGGCCTTCCGAAGAATGATTTGTTGTTCTTCCTGAAGAAGAAGTACCCCAAGAACTTTGCAATCTACTAGCTCGAGCTGAAGGATATGCCCGAGTGGAAGAAGCTTTCAAATTAAAGGATGAGGAAGCTATAGAAGAGTGGTAGATGGTGAGTCTAATAAATCCGCACCTGATGGAGGGCCGAATGAAGTTCGACCGTGCTCACAGACTCTCCTCAAGCGCAAGCAAGTCCGAACTCCTCGAGCTCATCATCAAAGAAGCCCCAACAGAAGGGCACGAAGAAGTTCTCCCCCCAAAAGATTTCATAACTATGCCTCCCTCAATGCTCCAAAAATGCAAGTATTGATGGAGATCAAGGAGCAACTGTCGAGGCCTGAAAGGATGCGCACTCATCCTGACAAGCGCAATTCTAGCAAATACTATCTCTACCACGTGACCATGGTCACGATACTAAAGAATGCATTCAACTCCAAGATGAGATCGAGGAGCTCATCAGGAGAGGCTGGTTGGATCGATTCCTTAAACGCGGGCCTGAAGTAAGAGAAGATCGACTGAGGGCACTACCATAGTCAGAACCACCAAGGAGGAAGGAATAACAAGGAGATCGACCACCTCTCGGCATCATCAACACTATCTCTGAGGGACTTTGGCGAGAAAAGGCCAGTGGATCTGGGGGATCAGTGAAGAGATGGAGGGCTGAAGAACCCATAACCTTCACTGAGATAGATGCATGGGGAGTATAATTTTTGCATAATGATGCGATTGTAATCTCTTTAAATATAGCAGACTATGATGTACGTCGCATCCTAATTGATAATAGAAGTTCGATTGATATCTTATTTTATGATGCTTTCTCCAAAATGTCAATATCCAATAGTCAGCTTGGATCAATAAACTTTCCACTAATAGGCTTCGTTGGTGCTATAGTACCAGTTGAAGATGTAATGACTCTAGCTGTGGCTGTCAGGTAATATCCAAAATAATTCAAAGTGCAGTTGAATTTTCTGGTAGTAAAGGTTCCTTCTGCTTATAATGCAATTCTCGACCAACCTGGTCTAAATGTACTTCGGACGGTGGTGTCAACTTATTATTTGAAGATGAAGTTTCTGACAAGTTACGGGATCAGAGTGGTCAGGGAAGATCAAGCTCTGGCAAGGCACTGCTACTCAATTGCCATGCAAAAGGAAGAACAGTCCAACCCTTATCCTATTGATGGGCTAGATGCCCGGGATGACCTCATGGAAGAAAGGGGAGAGCCGATAGAAGATCTTATGAGTGTCCTCCTGAATGACGAAAATGTGGAGCATACGGTGTAAATTAGCTCAAATCTGGAAGATGAAGTTCGGGAGCAGCTCTTTGCCTTTTTATGAAAGAATGCCGACGTCTTCGCCTAGGTTTCGATGGATATGCTTGGGATTAATGCCGAGGTTATGGAACATCGGCTGGTTGTTGATCCCAAGCATCGACCAATGAAAGAAAGAGTTCGAGGCCATGCACCAAAAAGGTAGAAGGTAATAGCAAAAGAAGTCGACAAGCTTTTCAACATTGGATTTATCCAAGAAGTCAGCTATTAGACTTGGGTCTCTAATGTGGTCCTGGTCAAGAAAGCCAATGGCAAGTAGAGGATATGCATCGATCTTAAGAAGCTTAACAAAGCCTGCCCAAAAGATAGCTACCTTTTGCCCAGAATCAATCAATTGGTGGATGCGACTTTAGGCTACGAGCTCCTCACCTTCATGGATGCCTTCTTTGATTATAACCAAATTCAGATGGCACCAGAGGATGAAGAGAAGGCTGCTTTTATTACTAACCATAGTCTTTACTATTATGGGATCATGCCCTTCGGGCTTAAAAATGTAGGCATGACTTATCAGTGCTTGGTCAATAAAATCTTCAAGGAGCAGATTGACCGCAATATGAAGGTTTACGTCGATGACATGCTGATCAAAAGTTGAAAGACTGTCAATCATATCGCTGACCTTGAAGAGGCTTTTGATGCACTCAGAAAATACAAGATGAAACTAAATCCAACCAAGTGCGCCTTTGGGGTAGCCTCAAAAAATTTTTTGGGATTCATGGTCTCGAGATGAGGGATCGAGGCCAACCCAGAGAAAATTTAAGCTATCCAAAAGATGACCACTCCAAAGTCCATCAAGAAAGTTTAGCGCCTAACTAGGAAGTTGGCATCTTTGAATTATTTTATCTCGAGGTCGGTCGAATGCTGCATGCCCTTCTTCCAAATCCTTAGGAATCCGAAAGATTTTCATTGGACTCAGGAATGCCAAAAGGCATTCGAAGAGCTGAAGAACTACTTTAGCTCGCCCTCCTACTGGCCAAACCTGAATTTGGAGAGGAGCTATTTCTCTACCTCACAATCTTTTCTATGGTGCTAGCGGCAGTCTTGGTCCAAGAAGAGGTGAAAGTACAGCAATCAGTCTACTACATAAGCCGAATTCTAAGGGATGCCGAGATCAAGTATACAAAATTATAAAACTTGACTTATGCTCTTCTGATTGTAGCAAGAAGATTTCAACCTTACTTTCAGAGATATGCTATAACACTCCTCACTGATCAGCCAATCAGAGCAATTCTTCATCAAACGGATGCTTCTAGAAGAACTGCAAAATAGGCCATTGAATTAATGAAACTCGATATCAACTATCGACCTCGGCCAGCAAACAAGGCTCAAGCACTGGCCGACTTTATAGTTGAATGTACCATTCCAGATGAAGTCAAGCTTGAACAGAATGAGATCGACATTCCGTGGTTGCAACTGAGCCTCTCCAAAGAAAGTGCTGATCCTTTCGAAGGTTTTTATGCCCTATACGTGGATGGTTCGTTCAACTCCACTGGAGCAGGTGCGGAGTTAGTCTTAGTCAACTCCGAGCGAGTCATCACCAAGTACGTGCTACGCTTCAAATTTCCTATAACTAATAATGGGATCGAATATGAAGTACTGATCGCTGAATTAAAAATAGCAAGAGAGTTAAAAGTAGATCGACTTCAAGTCTATAGTGATTTCCAATTAGTGATCGGCCAAGTTAGTGGCAACTATGAAGCACGAGAGAAAACTATAATGAAATATGTTGAAAAAGTAAAGGATTTGACTCCAGCCTTCGATAGTTTTGGCATTCGATAAATTTTGAGGGTAGAAAATACAAGAGTCGACCTCCTCTCTAAATTGGATACTTCTGAAGGAAAATCCTGATTTCCCAGACCAGGTTCGTTCAGATCTGATCAGATCAAGAGATATATTTCAAATTTTTTATTCTTTGATCTAGATCAGATCTGAGATGTTTTAGATCTAATTTTTATTATTTTAATAATTAAAATAAATTTAGATAAATTAAATTAAATTTAATTTACCTTCAAGTGGGTAATCCTATTACCCATTGATGATCCTGTAAGTAGTGGAAGGTTCTGGATCAAGCCACGCAAGTGCCTGGCCTCTACCGCTATCCACTCAGGCTAGATCTAGAGATCCTCTTCTTCTCTATCACATCTCCAAAAATCAGATCTGGATCTGATCTGGAGGATCTTCAAAACTCCTTTTAAAGATCAGCAGTTATCCTTTGCAGCAGCGCAGCCTTCTAGCTTTCAGTCGTCTTTCTCTCATCTGGATTGCACCAACCAAGGTCCAAAACTCCTTTTGGACGTGGAGAGGAGAGGAAGAAGGTGGGTATGGCATGGAGGAGGAGAGGAGAAGCAGCCTCGGGGCATGGAGAATTGTGATGCACTTTGAGTTGGGCGCAGGGTCTTATTTATAGACTAAGCGTGATCCAACTCCTCTTCTTCCCAACCAATCACAACCCTTTATGAAATCAGATCTAAATCTGATTGGTGGGAATAGAGTCCCCTAGATTCCTCCTTAGAGGATGCCTAAGACCAGTCAAAGTTGGTTCTTAGGAGAACTCTAATTGGATTCCAAAAAGGAGATGGAGTCCCTATCCAATAGGGGACTCCTGGGTGCCTCCAGCTTGGGCACACGCTAAGGGTGGCGTGCGCCCTCCTCCTTGCCAGGTTCTAGCAGAGGGACAAGCCCCCACCAGCCCTCCAATAGGTGTGTGACATATGGACAAAAGTCAAAGTATCAATGGTCAACATTTGACCAGTCAAAGGTCAACTTTTCACCAAAGTCAAAGGACGAGAAATGGCAGGTGATCAAAAATGGTAGACAATATCTTACAAAATAAGACAACCTTTTCTGACTTGGATAAGCTCCAGTCAGACAAAGTGAAGGCCTCTAAATGAGCATAAATTCCTTTGGCTCAGTCAGGAAAACTATTTATGATAGTAAAAGAAGAACGTTACGTTCAATCGAGTGCTAGCACGATTTTCTTGAACCTAATTGAATCTCATTCAGATCAATTGAACTAGATCAGTTCAATTGATGATCACCAGATTCAAATCTTGTTTGTGTGATCCAGTTAGGTTCAGTTCTGTATGATAATGGGATATGTCATGATCTCTATCATCGACATCATCGAAACTCCTTTCGATGGATCAGAACTCTTCTGATTCGAACAGCTAGAATGATCGATCATTTAAATCATTCTAATTGCTCCCAAAATCCACCAGTGACACCTAGCAGTATATGGTGGCAACCCATCAGAGCTGAATGCAAACCTCTTAGTGCAGCTACCTCTGTGATTAAGTTCTTCTATCTTGAGCCTCGATCAGATTAGGGTTAAGGTGAACTCGTCAAACCCTAGTCTCTGCCATATGATGTAATCATTCAATTTTAAGTCTAATATAAAAACCTAAATAGAAACTCTTTCTATTATTTCACTCTACCATGGCCATGGGCTTCAGAACTTGATTCTCATGATCATCATAGGGCTGCTCCTCTACCACCGAGGTAGATAGATTCCATCTTGATGCTATCCAGTTCCTACAATAAACATGCTATAGCCAATATACACCTCAAGGTTCTGATGGCTAGGAGATCGAGTAATGGTGTAGTCAAACTATAACACCCTCAAGGTGAACTACCGATGCATCTCAGGTCAAAGAATCAGATACACTACTACAGCATCGAGTCAGTCATTGACGAGAAGGTAGACTCCCTAATGACTACTCGAGATGGTCACGCTCAGTGCCCTCATTCTCTAATGAGTACCTGTACTCTCGCTGCAGTGTCTTCACACCGTAGACTCAAGACTCATCTACTAAAAAGAAGTGATTGTACACCAACCTTCCAGATCAATCACCATCCTCATGATGATCCTATGGTCGGGAGCATTTTATGAGTTAATAATGATTATTCATGTCTTAAATTTTCAACTCTTGAAAATATGAATTATCATTATCATTAACTCAAAGGATGTATCGCAGACACTATATACACATATGTGATAGAAAATAACCCATTTTATTGATATTAGTCAAAATTATAATTTTGCCCCTAGAAGTGTATTACAAGTGTCAACCAATTCTGGCTTCTAGGACATGTATATCTAACAACTTCAGCCCCAACCGAACTATCCAAAGAAATATTTTTTGAAACTCTAAAATGTCCAAGCTCAAAGGAATCGCAGATCATTATGCAGATGGGGCTCGAGTCGAGCTGGATTGATCCGTTAGTTGCCTAACTCAAAGAGAGAGTTCTTCCTCATGATCTAAAAAAAACTCAAAAACTCAAGAATCAAGCCTCCCAATATGTTTTGTATGAGAGCAAGTTGTATAAAAGATCATATTCACTACCATTGTTAAGATGTCCCCGACCTTCAGAGGCCAACTTTGCATTATGAAAAGTACACGAGAAAATTTATGAAAGTCGTATAGGAGTCAAATCTTTATCACAAAAACTACTTCAGCAAGGGTACTATTGGCTAACCTTGTACCACGATTTTATAGAGTATGTCAAGAAATATGACCGCTGTCAGAGAAATGCAAACATAAAAAGTTAGCCGATCTCCAAGCTTACTCCACTAAGTGCACCTTAGCCATTTGCACAGTGGGGAATGGATATACTTGGCCCTTTCCCAGTAGTATTCGAACAATGAAAGTTTCTTCTGATTGCGATCGACTACTTTATCAAATGGGTCGAAGCCGAACCATTAGCAAAAATTACTAAGGCCAAGGTATAGGACTTCATCTAAAAATCAATCGTCTGCCGATTTGGTCTGCCCTAAACACTCATAATAGATAACGAGCGATAGTTCACTAGGATGAGATTTGCTGAGTTCTATGAAGATCTAAACATCTTCCATCACTTCACATCGATAGCTCACCCATAGGCAAATAGGGAACCTGAAGTGACCAATTGGATCCTATTGCAAGGCATCAAGACAAGTCTCGATAGAGCAAGGAGGCCTAGGAAAATGAACTCTACCACATCCTCTGGACATACCGAACTACTCAAAGGCTATCGATTGGGGAAACACCATTAGTCTTGGCCTTTGGAATGGAGGCAGTCATCCCAATCGAGCTTAAACTTCCATCAGCATGGGTCGTGGCCTTCAATGAGTAGCATAACTCACAGGACCTCAGAGTCAATCTCGATCTACTGGAAGAAAAAAGAGAAGAAGTCTAAGTTTGGATAGCGGCCTACAGGTGAAGGGTGGCCCGATATTATAACTCCAGAGTCAGAGGTAAAATGTTCAGAGTGGGGGACATAGTGCTACGACGAGCCGCTATCTCTCAGCCTCAGAGCTAGGGGAAGCTTGCCCCAAATTAGGAAGGACCCTACAAGATCATGGAAGTCATCTGACCCAGGATGTACTACTTGAAGGAACTCAGGGGGGCAAACCTACCTCGACCATGAAATTTGAAAATCTACGAATGTATTATTGATAATTTGATTATAATAAAATCCTCGTACTCCAACATCCTAATTTTTGTTGTGTACCAATGATAAAGGGGGACTACCCTACGAACTTAATTTCATGATAAATACAGCCCATTAGAAACAGGAGGAGAACCTCATCCTAACGTGAGCAAAGTCGAAGGCCTTGTTCATTTTAGATGAGATGAGGGGAGAGGCCCTGACAACGGTCCTAATTTACCCCTACAACCCATTAGAAACATGGAGGAGAACCTCATCCTAATGTGAGCAAAGTCGAAGGCCTCATTCATTTTAGATGAGATGAGGGGAGAGGCCTTGACAATGGCCCTAATGTGCCCTTACAACCCATTAGGAACAGGAGGAGAACCTCATCCTAATGTGAGCAAAGTCGAAGGCCTCATTCATTTTAGATGAGGTGAGGGGAGAGGCCTCGACAATGGCCCTATGGTGCCCCTATAGCTCGTTAGGAATAGGAGGAGATCCTCATCCTAACATAAGCAAAGTCGAAGGCCTTATTCATTTTAGACGAGGTGAGGAAAGAGGCCCTATCAACGACCTAAATTTACCCCCATAAGCTACGTTAGGAATAGGAGGAGAACCTCATCCTAACATGAACAAAGCCAACGACCTCGTCGATATAAGATAGGATGGAGGGAGAGACCCTACCGACGATCCTAATGCACCCCCATAAGCCATGATAAGAACAGAAGGAAAGCCTCATCCTAACATGAGCAAAAGTCAAAACCTCGTAGACCAAAGATGTGGAGAAAGAAGAAGCTCGGTGGAGAATCCTCACACGTATTTTTTCATGACAACCTGACTACGTCAAATGCGAAAGGTAGAACCTTATCTTGATTTGCAGACTAGGTCCTAGTTCGATATCCACAACAAGCCTGACATCCATAACGAGCTCGGCATCCATAATGAGCATTTCATAAGAAGACGATAGAGAGAAAAATAAGGTAAAGAAGGTAAGGCCACAAATAGATCTTGGATTCAAGCAAAACAAAAATAGCAAAAAATATATTATTCCATTACAAAAATGAGTTTATTACTTATTACAAGCGAAGCATAGGCCGACAAGATCGATTACACTAAAAGAAAGAAAAATATACAACTACTCGAGGATCTCAACCTCGAAGGACAGAGCTGAGTCGCTCTCGACAGCCTCAGGTTCCCGAACTAGTTCGAGCACCTTTGCAATAGGTTCAGACGGATCAGAAGCGAGCTCGTTGAAGGAAAGGTCGACTACAGCATTAGACGGTCCGATATCCATGTCATCTTCCTCCTCCAGAAAGCTGAGGTCGAGCTCGGGGAACCTCCGAGCTACTCTGCCTTTGCAGAGCTTGAAACCTCTGATAAATGCTTTCTAGCCGAACTCGATGTTTAGGTTCCGTATCTCAGGAGAGGTCTTGAACTCTTTCATGGCCCAGGTCATTGCCTTTGAGATCGACTTTGCCATTTGGATCTCCAGTTTGGCAATCCTATTTTCGGCTTCCTTCCTCCTCTCCTCCTTCAGGGCCAGTGCGGCCTTTTGTCTGATTGAGGTGAACTCCTCTATGTAGAGCACTCCCTAAAGACTTTCGATGTCCATCGCCTTTTCCTTGACAATAAGTGTGGGAACCTGAGATCGGACTTCGGCCATCGCCTTTTTTCCTTCCTTCCTTCAAATTTCAAACTTGGGAGTAGGAGGACTATTGTTGGGGATAAACCCCGCTCCCATCGAAGTCCAGTCTAATGCTTAGCCTAATGTAATTGATAATCATAGAAGAGCTTCGATCAGAAATTCTTCTTCAGTCCAGACTCCTCCAGTAGCCAAACTCCTTCCAAACTTTTTCTTTAGTCGGATTCCTCTAGGAGCCAAACTCCTTCCGAACTTCTTCTTCAATCAAATTCATCCAGGAGCCAAACTTCTTTCGAACTTCTCCTTCAGTCGGATTCCTCCAAGAGCCAAACTCCTTCCGGGCTTCTCCTTTAGTCGGATTTCTTCAGGAGCCAAACTCCTTTCGAACTTCTCCTTCAGTCGAACTTCTCCACTAGTTGGATTCTTTCTGGACTTCTCCATCAATTAAACTTCATCCAAATTTATCCAGCGGATTACTTTTATATTTCAACTAGCATTCCTTCCGAATGATCTTCTCTAGTTGTATTCCCTTTAGAAGTCCAAACTTCTTTCAAATTGATATATGTCAAAGCTCTTCACCAACCAACGCCTGCTTCCTCCAAACTTTGACTATTAAATCTCAATGAATGGACACATCACGATGATGGACACCTTTTTTCATAACAAACTCTACGTGGCCCCAAGCGGCCCACTACCAGATGGTTACAACTGTCATTATCAGTCTACTATAGGCAACCCCACTATCGGACATTACGGCTATTATTATCAGTCTACTACGGATGATACCTCTCTCCATAATAAATTCCACATGACTCCGAGCGGCCCACTATCGGACAGTTACGGCTATCACTATCAGTTTGTTACAGGCTTCATCTATAAAAAGGGATCCTCCAGATAAGTTTTTTCTAAGCTCTCTTCTTCTTTCCAAAATTTTGCTGAATTCTTTCCTGAGCACTCAATTTCTATTGGCTAGAAGAGCTGACTTGATCATTGGAGGGTCCTACCGGAGCCACCACCACCGACTTCGGATGGAACTTTATTTTACAGGTCACTGGCAGCGACCTCTTCTTTTCCAACTCCAGTTCGATCTGGCATCAATCAGATTCTGCACCAACAGTGGCCGTAACCCTTGGCTTATAATTTTGGATCGAGGGCATGATAATTAATGTGGTATCAGAGCATAAGTGAATAAATTATGACACATAAAATCAGATATAAGTATAGATGGGTAGACATTAGGGATAATGGGATAATAACTTATATTGATTATGATAACTTAGAAACCTAGATTTGACATAAGCACATCGATGAATTTGAATCAGAGTGTATAGCAGAAGCATAGTGGTCTAAATTCCTTTTTTTTAACTAATCAAATGAGTATTGTTACCCAGCTAGATAACCTAAGGTGGGGGGGGGGTTGGATTAAGATTTTTCAAAATTTAAAACTAATATGTGCAATGTTAATGTTTGAAAGCTATGTGAGTAAGATGTGAGAGCTAAGAAATGCAAGAGGCAAGAGCACACACACAAATAAGTAGTTTTTATAGCGATTCGGTGCACTTCCAGCACTTACGTCCACTCGCCAAGTAAGATACTTGGAAATTCCACTATAATCCCTCAACATTATAGCCGGATAGTTTTTCTAGGCTCATTATCCCAAAACTCAATTGGTTTTTCTCTAGGTTCATCATTTACAATCCTTACAGGAATCAGACAAATCAATACAAACCAATCAATGAGGAGTAAAGCCCTAAATCCCAAGTTTCAGCTCCTGCTAAAATCGAGTACATGAAAAGAAATAAGAAAGATTTACAACAAACAATGCTCCTTTAAATGAGCTGAATGGTTGTCATTGTAGTTCATTGAATGCCTCTTTGAATGTTGGAAGTTATTGCACTTCAATACTTTAGAGAACTTTTAGTGAAAAGGATTGCTCGTGAAAAATAGGACGTTCCTTATTTTTCTCTCATTTTTTTCTTTGATTGTCCGAAAAGTACTTCTTCTCTCTTTTATATCTGTAGCATTTCCTCTAACTTAGATATGATTGGAGTCTAGAAAAAATAAAATCTGATCGTTGGAGAGCAAAAACTAACAGTTGGAAGTGAGAAAAACAAATCTAGAATAGTCTATTGAAAAGCTATCATCATGTCTCGAGACCTCTCAATTTATCTCGAGACCTCTCATCAGATTTCGAGACCTCTCAGTTTGGCCAGGAGATTTCTCATTTTCAGATGCTCGAAAATCTACTTTCTAAAAAAAAAATGTATCGCATAAGACTGAGAGCTCTTAGTTTTGAATGAGATGTCTCACTGAAACTGCAAGACCTCTCGAGAATCCTATGAGACCTCTTGCACTTAGAGAGCATGTTGCTTAGAGGTAGCAACTCGAGAGGAGGGGGGGGGGCGTTAAATTCGGTTTATAAAACTTTTGGCCAAATTTTACTCTAAACAAGTATATGCTTTACTTGACTTAATTCAATTGACTAGTGTATGCAAAGGAATCAAGTATGAATGAACTAAGCAAAGGTTAACCCAAATCAGTGAGTAATTGGTAATTTAAAGTGTGCAAGATATGCAAAGCAATAGGTAAACTAAGATATAATTAAGTAAAGCTTAAATTGAAATGATGCAAATCAAATATAAAAAGTAAATAGAGCAAGCACACCACAAAGATAAAAAAATTTTATAGTGGTTCGATGCAATCTTGTACCTTTGTCCACTCCCCAAGCTCTCCTTGAGAATTTCACCATAATTCTAGATTACGGTATGTTTGTTTTAACTCGGGATCATAAACAAACCTAGTTGGTTTTACCGGGCTCACCAACCACAACCCTACACTGATAGTTTTCTCGGGATCACTATCAACCTGATTGATTTTCTAGGCTCACCAACCAAAACTAATACACCATCCAATTATCGACTTGGACTAGCTTACCCCCCAAGTTTTTTTTTTTCCCTAAAGAAATTTATAAAGAAGCAAAAAATATTAATATAAAAATTCAGCTCAAAACTATAGCAAAAAGGAACTCTTTTGATGTGTAGAGAAGATGCTGAATATGTGCTCTTTGGTAGCTTCTCTTCTCTTTAAATGACAATAAGAGACTTGCTTGACATGTTGTGGAAGATGACTCTTAAATGCTCTCTAAATTTGAAGCTCAAATCTCTCTCTTTTCTTTTATTTTTGGATATTCAATGTACCTCCCTTTTCTCGAATGATTTTCTTTCTTCAATCCTTAATCTCTTAATCCAAAATATTTTTCTCACTATTTTTATACTTGGAAGTGACTCTTGAGTGAGTTTTGGTCATTAGCAAGCTTGGACTAGCCGTTGGAAGGGAGAATGACCCATTAGAGAAGTGCAGAAAACTAGCCATTGCCCCTATCCCGACATTGGGGTTGGCACCTTTCCTTCAGGTGTCGACACTTTTTCCTCAAGTATCGACACCTCCTGGGATCCAAAGGATTTCTGCTCTCCGTCTTCTATTCTTTGCAATAGAGGTCAACCCTGGGGTCGCACAAGGGTCATCCTGGAGGTCGTCCTCTCTACGTGCCAGTCCGTGCCAGTGCATGCCAAAATTCTGGAGTTGACACCTTTGCTCCTGAGGTCGATACTTGGACTTCCTGAACATTAAAAACTTGAACTTTTTGCCTCATTCCATAATAGAGGTCGACACCTTTAGCCTTAGGGTCGACACCTTCAAGTCAGAAACTCAAATTTTTTTTTTTTATGAAGCCCTTGACTTGGTGATTTTGTATACATCTTTTCTTGGATTAATTCTTCAATTTAAGTATCTAGAAAGACCTATATTCACTCATGAAATACATGGTTAAATATTCAAGTGCTTAAAGTTTGGCAATCATCAAAATCAATCATGGGATCAACAATCTCCCCCTTTTTGATGATGGCAAAACTTTGAGTATATATATAGACATAAAGTTAATGTATTTTAAAAGCTTTGCTAGTATAAGTTATGAAGTGATAATATACATAATTATTAATGCACACTTCATAAAGGCTCTCGTTTAACTTAAATTTAGATGTTTCGGGCATTAACATGAACTGTATTTTAATCTCAATTATAACATATACTCAACAAATCCTCTCCCCCTTTTTGACAACATCAAAAAGCTTATGGGAAGGATCAAAGATGTATCATCAAAATCAATCAAAATTTAGACAAATATATCAAATTCAGAAAAATTTCAAAGTAAGTTCAAGAGGGCATCAAATTTAAACTTCAATGATATTTAACATGAAAAGTAAGCATATAGGATATCAAATTCATATTGATGTCACTCTCCCCTTTTTAGAAATATTTGAATCCTGATTTTATCAAGATATTTACGGGATAGAGCCAAAATTTTATTTGATACCACCAAAGTAGACTTTCTATTTAGGTTAAAAAATTAGAGCTTTCTAAATAAACAAGTGAACATGATAGTTATTCTTTTCTTTTCTTAAAAGAATTCTAGCAATTCAACTTGAAAAGGTATATAGCTCGAATGTATCGAATAAAAAAAATTCGGCAAATGATGTTCCAATTTTGAAAGTCTCCTATATGTTAGGATTTAAAATTATTTTTACATCTTTAAATGAGTTTCAAGTTTGAAGGAGTGTTAAATTTAGCTTGTTTGTAGCATAGAAAATATTACAAATTAACTTCAAGTTAACTCCTATTAATTTTTCAAAGAAGTGTGGTAATGTAGTCAAGTAGATCAAAAATAATAAGCATATGTGAATCAAAAGATGAAATTGAATTTTTTTAGCATAAGTCAATTTGAATCTTTCAAGATAAAATATGATTTGTCACAAGAAAGATTAGGTTTAGAGTATGTTTCAAAATCAGTTAAACTTTAGTTATTTGTTAAGAGTTTAAACTCCAATATCATTCAAATTATGCAAGTTAAGACTGAAAATTTAGAAACACATGAAAGCTCAATGGTATTATGCAATGAATGTTCATTGATACCATTTTCCAACATGAGTCACTTAGTAACTTCAAACAAATCAAAGTATTTCTCCCCCTTTTTCTATCAAATTAAGCATATTTAACATAAAATTTAAATAAATTTTCAATCACTTTATCATTTCTACTTTTAATATTTTTTCCTTCTTTGTTTTACAAACATAGCCACTTTCATAACTAAGGAAAATTCTAAGATCACAAAGTATTGATTGAGTGAGGCAAATCATTTGTTAATTCATATATTAAATAATCAATCAAATCATTCATTGAAGTCTTAAAATTTATTCCTTTTTATGTTAAATATTTTTATTGTTCTCCCATTTTAACGAGCAATTTTTTTTTAATTCAATTTCTCAGATTATCAAAATTTAACATTTATATTCATTTAGATTATGATTCTTTAGAATGTGCTCCCCCTTACTTTTGTAGCAAAATCCAAAATCAAAGATATAAAATGATAATAAAACATTAAGCAATTTCAATATTGATCAAGGCATCACATTTCTCAATAGAGAAATATTTTTTTCATTTACTCCAAAAATTGTTTACATGAACTGATTACAAATGATGTCAAAATGCAAGGTTCCTAAGTTATAACAAAAAGTGGATTGCTAGGAGGCTCTAATGCTACATGAGTAAGATCCTAGCATCCTAAATGAAGGGATCAGGCTCTAAGAACTAGGATCAGATCAAGGAGATGAAGATGGTCCAACATGAGTAGAAGGCTGGCTAGAAGCATCTATCCTCATAGCAGAGATCTCCTAAATTAGTTGAGTAGTCTCCTCTCTGAGCAAAGACACCTCTGAGAAGAGTTGCTAAATCTCTGAGCTGATAGCTGCTACAATCCTCGAGGAGATCCTCTCAACCAGTAAATCCTCATCCAGTCTAGAGTGCAGTCTGTCAGAGCTCTTTGGACAGTCCATCGGTGCTACTGGCTCTGCTGGCTCCACCATCTAAATGTCTGGCACTGGTACCATAGGTGGAGCCTCATCTGGATCCTCTATCTGTATCTGAGCTCCTCGATGAACCCAACAAACAATCCTATCTCTTGAATCCCATACGATGCAGGGAGTGTTCGTTGTAGGTATCTGTATGCAACAAGGCTCTAGAGGACTCCCCATCAAAATCTACCCCATGCTCCTAAGAAATCAATGTCAAAGCCATCCCGTAGGGTAGAGAAGTCCTAGATTTCTCAGCTACATCCTCCATAAATCTGATCATAAGTGCTGGGAGGTTCAAAGGGATCTCTCGAATAACATGATACATGAAAGATATTTCTTTAGTAGCCACAAAGTCAAATCTACCAATTTTTGGGAAGAAAATCCTGCTGATAATATGATGTAGGAGGTGCATTTCAATGCACAACCGATTTGCACTCACTTCCTCCAAATCACTGACATCCTCTCTCCCCAAAATATATTTAGGTCCTTCTGATCTTTTGTCAAGTTTATCAATTCAGCTTCCTTCAGTTCTCATCCTTAGAATTCTCCCTAACTTTTCACTATCAAATACAATCAGAACTCCTTTCACCTCAGATTCAATGACCCCACTTCCACTTTTCAAGTTCAAGTAAGATTCTCTAACAAGGTTGGGATAGGTGAGTACATTTAAGGAATAGAAGAACTCCCAGCTTAGATTTCTGATTTTTCTCCCAAAATCAAACCTATTTTCTCAAGAAACCCAAAATCTACCTTTCTGCCAGTAGAAACCACTTGGGAGACTGCAGTTGAATGGGAGGAAGTGGCTCTCGCAAATGAGGGAGCTATTGAAGGAGGAGACGATGATGCCGACGATGGAGACGGAGTTGCCAGCGAGGAAGGAGGTGATCTTTGCTCGGCACGGTGCTTGGAACATCGTTCATGGACCGAAGATGGAGAAGGGGATGGACTATGGTTCGAAGAACCCATACGGGGTCTCCTTTCGTATCGTGCAATCCTCCTCACCTATGGCATCACCCTTCAAAACATGGGAAGAAGAGAATGGGGAAGTATTTCTGAAGGTTTAGATGGGATAGAGAGGGGGTTCGGAGATCCCTGTTCGAAGGTGTGAGCAAAATAGAAACAGGGTAGGGATGGTTTATTGCTTCAAGAATTGATTTTGATGATTACAAAGCATTTGAGGGGATTACTAATGAATTTGACTTGAAAAAAGATTTTTTGTATTTTAGAGGCAAAATCGTAATTTTATCAAGTTTTGATCTAAGAGCCTCAAGAGCAAGTATAGAGGATTTCTAATTCTTTGAAGGTAGTTCCATGATTTTTGGATGCTTATTTTGGAAGAAAATCAAGTTTGAAGTGAAAGGATCAATCCTTAGGTCGTCCCTTACTGAAAAGGGCTGTTTGGCATGCTGTCTCTGTGCTAAGAGTCGACCCCAGGTCGACCTCTGTTGTTTCGAAGCCTAAAAATATAAAAAAACTATTTTTCTAGATTTTGTCTTAGAGATCAACCTCGAGGTTGACCCCTGTGCCATGAGTCGACACATGAGTCGACCCCTGCAACAGAAATTTTTCTGCAATGGCTATTTTTCTTATTTTGTCAAGTTTTAATGATTTCTTTAAGGTCTCCAATGGCTACAAATCTTATCAAGACTTCTCTCCTCCACCTATTGAAGATTTAAAAGGCTTTAAATAGGAAAAAATATAAGACATTAGTGTGATCCAATTTCAGCCCTAACCAAAAGTTATCTTCAGGCAAAGAAGCTTTCATTTCAAGTTCTTCTACCTCTCAAGAGCACTTTCAAATCTTTAACAACCTTGAGAAAAATCAAAAAAGCTTCATCCATTATTGTGAAAAGCATTCTTAAGATTTTATTTGCTTACAAGGGAGCTAAACTTGTATTTGATTATTATTAAATCTTTTACTCTGCTTTACTATTTTGATTCAAGTTTTGGGGGGGTTCCAAAACTTGGGAAGGTTGATCCTAACCTTGAATAGGATTGTATTGGGTTGGCTTGTATCCAAAAAATAAGTTTTCTAGCCTTGAATAGGATTGTATTGGGTTGGCTTGTATCCAAAAAATAAGTTTTCTAGCTTGGAATAGCTAGGGTTGGAGATTTCCAATGGTGTATTCAGTTTGAATATGATTAGTCAATTTTAATTCTCAAGTAGGATCTTGGAGAGTGGTTAAAGATGCAAGAAAAGCATCGAACCACTATAAATCTTGTTTGTTTGTGGTGTGCTTGCTATCTTTTTTTCCTTAGCTTGTTAAATTTTTACTCTCTAATCTTTTATATTTTTTCTCTAATCTAAATTGCTTCACACACATCTTGCATATCATCATTCAATTTTAATATCTTTAAATTAGCTTTAAAATTTTGAAAACCCAATTCACCCCCCCTCTTGGGTTGTATAGCTGGGCAACAAGTGGTATCAGAGCCCGGTGCTCTAGCCCTACTTTGATTTAACTATCAAAGAGTCAAAGATCTATGGTAACCCAAGTTAGTATTTCTCTAGCTGAGGGACAGTCCACAAACCGACCTTCACTTTTCAATGGGACAAACTATACCTATTGAAAAGCTCGAATGAGAATTTTCATACAAGCACTTGACTATGATATATGGAGTATCATAGTTAATGAATCACATACACCCACTAAGATAATTGATGGTGAGGAATCAATCAAACCCAAAAAGGAATGAAATGAGATTGATAAGAAAATGGCTCAACTCAATGCAAGAGTCATGAATGTTTTATATTGTGCTCTAGATACTAATAAATTTAATCGTATTTCAACATGCATGTTGACTAAGAAAATATGGGATAGGTTAGAAGTAACTCATGAAAGTACTAATCAAGTTAAGAAGTCAAAAATTAACATGCTTGTGCATAAATATGAACTTTTCAAAATGAAGCATAATGAGTCAATAACTATAATGTTTACTAGATTTATGAATATTATAAATGGTCTTAAAAGTCTTGGCAAGTTTTATTCTAATAGTGACCTTATAAGAAAGATTCTTAGATCTTTGTTAAGAATATGGGAGGCCAAAGTGACTACAATCCAAGAAGCCAAATATCTGAATGTTTTATCCTTGGAGGAGCTTCTAGGATCACTAATGACGCACGCGCTAAGTATGAAACAACATCAAGAAGAAGATGTCAAGAAAAAGAAGATAATAGCTCTTAAATCCATCACTCAACAAGATGAGGAATTCAATAAAATGGAAGATGAAGAACAAGATGAAAAAATAGCCCTCATCATAAGAAAATTTAAGAGATTTTTGAAAAGAAAATAAGGGATGAGGAAGAGGCTACCTACCAAAGAAGAGCATAGTAAGGAAAAGGATAAGGAGCAGCCCCTTATTTGCTATGAATGTAAGAAGCCAAAGCACTTTAGGTCTGAATATCCTCAACTTAAAAAGGTTTTCAAGAAATACAAGAAAAATGCTATGGTGTTAACATGGAGTGATAGTGACGACTCAAGCTCCGAAGAGGAAGAAGCTCATGAACAAGCCAACCTGTGCCTTATGGCACATGAGAATAAGGTAAGTGCTAAAATCTCAAATGAATTTACATTCAAAGAACTTTAAGAAGCCTTCTATGATTTAGTAGATGATTTAAAGAACTTAGAAACTAAAAACAAAGAACTAAAATTAAAAAATCAAGTCTTGCTATAAGAAAATGAAACTATCCTAAGTGAAAAACTAGTCTTAACTCAAGAGAATCTAAATTTGAAAAATAAAATTGGTAATTTAAAATTAATATTTAAAAAATTTACTTTGAGTTCAAATAAACTTTATATAATTCTTGAAAATCAAAAGATCATTTATGATAAGGCTAGTCTAGGCTATAACCCCCTAAAAAAATAAAAATTTTTGAAAAATATTTTTATAAATTCATAAAGCAATAAATTTTTAAATGTTACTCACTTTAAATATGGTAAACTAGGACTCAAATCTTATACATGCTTCCCTAACAATTCAAATATAAAAAAAAATATGGGTTCCAAAAGGAACCATTGTGACTAACCTTAAAGGACCTAAGAAAACTTAGGTATCTAGAGTAAGGACTTGATTTTGCATGTAGGTGTGCCTTGCATCCAAAGGAGAAAATCAAAGATGGTATCTTGACAGTGGATGCTCAAGACACATGATCGAAATGAGTCCTAATTCATCATGCTTGATGCTAAAAATGGAGGGATGGTTATATTTGAAGACAATGGCAAAGGAAAGATTATTGGTATAGATAATGTCGATATCACTCCCTCCAAGTATATTGAAAATATTTTATTAGTAGATGGTTTAAAACACATCTCTTAAGTATTAGTCAACTTTGTGACAAGGGTTACAAAGTTGTTTTTGAATCTTCATTATGCATTGTAACTAGTTCCAATGATGATGGCATTAAGTTAGTTGGTCATAGGCATGGTAATGTTTATATGATATATTTAAATGATCTTTCAATGATAAACATACAATGTCTAGTAGCTATGAATGCCAAAATTAATGAGACTAGTTGGCTTTGGCATCGTTGGCTTGCACACATTAGTATGCATTCACTTTCAAAGCTTATCAAAAAGAAATTAGTTATCTGTTTATCAAAATTGAACTTTGAAAAAGATAAAATTTGTGATGCATGCCAATTAGGTAAACAAACAAGAGTTTCATTCAAATCTATGAACATTATTTCAAATTCTAGGCCATTAGAACTTTTGTACATGGATTTGTTTGGTCCTACAAGAATTGCAAGCTTAGGTGGAAAATGTTATGATTTTGTAATTATCGATGACTACACACGTTTTACCTGGATTTTCTTTTTGGCACACAAAGATGAAATTTTTCATATTTTCACAAAGTTTTACTGAAAAGTTACCAATGAAAAAGGATTTTCAATTCAAAGCATTCGAAGTGATCATGGAACCAAATTTGAAAATCAAAACTTTGAAAAATTTTATAATGAAAAAGAAATTAGCCATAATTTTTCAGCACCTAGGATATCCCAACAAAATGGAGTAGCAAAAAAAAAAATAGAACTCTAGAAGAAATGGCCCATACTATGCTATGTGAAAGCAACCTTTCAAGATACTTTTTGAAGGAAGCAACTAACACAGCATGTTACATCTTAAATTGTGCCCTAATCAGACCAATTTTAATGAAAACATCTTATGAGCTTTGGAAAGTAAGAAAACCTAACATTGTATATTTTCATGTTTTTGGTTGCCGATGTTTTATTTTGAACAATGGTAAAGAAAAAATAGATGAATTTGATGCAAAATTCGATGAAGCTATTTTTCTTGGTTACTCCTCTTCTTGTAAAGCTTTTAGAGTTTTTAACAAAAGAATCTTAGTAGTAGATGAGTCAATACATGTTGTTTTTGATGAGACTAATGATCTTCCATCAAGGAAGAGTGGGGATATTGATGATGCAGATCCTCTTATAGAAGGATTGAAGGAGTTCACCCTAAAGGATTCAATAATTGAAAATGAAGAGAATCATGAAGACAAGCAAGAAATTGAAGGTGAAGGACAATAAGAATAACCTCAAGGTACAAATGATCTTCCAAAAGAATGGAGGTATGTTCACAATCATCCCAAAGAACTAATTATTAGTGATCCTATACACGGGGTAAGAACTCGCTCTTCACTTAGAGATGCATACAATCATTTTGCATTTATTTCTCATTTTGAACTCAAAACCATTAATGAAGCCAAAAAAGATTATAATTGGATAAATGTAATGCAAGAAGAACTTAATCAATTCAAAAGAAATAATATATGGATCTTAGTATCAAGACCTAAAAATTATCCAATAATTGGTATAAAATGGGTATTATAGAAATAAATTGGATGAAAATGGAAATGTGATTAGGAATAAAGCAAGATTAGTTGTAAAGAATTATAATTAAGAAGAGAAAATTGATTTTGATAAAATCTTTGCACCTATTGCTAGACTAGAAGCTGAAGAAAAATTCTAAATTTTTGGGATCAGGTTCATTCAGATCTGATTGTATCGAGAGGCATATTTCAAAAATTTTTTCTTAGATCCTAATCAGATCTAACATTTTTTAGATCTAATTTTATGATTTGATAAATAAAAAAATTAAATTAAATTATATCTAAATTAATTTTATCTTGATTCTGGATAATCTGATTACCCATTAATGATCCTGCTGAAGACGTGAGGTTCTGGATCTAGCCACGCAAGTGCTTGGTCTCTATCGATATCCACTCAGACTAGATCTGAAGATCTTCTTCTTCTCTTTCTTTTCTCCAAAAATTAGATCTGGATCTCATTTGGAGGATCTTCGAAACTTCTTTTGAAGATCAACAGTCGTCTCTACAGCGGTGCTGCCTTCTTCCTTTCTCGTCAGCCTTTTCTTGCCTGAATCGCACTAATCTGAAGCCCAACTATCCTTGGGTGTGGAGAGGAGAGAGATGGCCTAAAGGTGGCATGGAGAAGAGAGAGGGACAGCCTTAGGGCATGGCTAGGAGAGGAGTCTCTGAAAAGTGGGTGTAGATAGGTCTTTATATAGACCCTGCTGCGCCATGCAGTGCCACATCACCATGGCCAATCATGTTGCTTCGTATAATCAGATCTAAATCTGATTGATGGGATGACATCACCTGATCCAATCAGATGAGAGACCCACAGATTCATCCTTAGATGGTGTCTAAGATTGGTCAAAGTCTATAAATGAGGGTCATCTAGTTTGAATCCAAGAAGCAACCTAGAGTCCCATCCGTATGGGACTTCAGGCATCCCTATCCATGGGCGCACGCCATCCTAGGTGTGTGCCCCTTCCTTTCCAATTTTTAGGGAGGATACAAGCCCTTATCTACTCTTTAATAAGTGCATGACACATGGGCAGATGTCCAAGGGTCAAAGGTCAATGTTTGACCAAGTCAAAGGATAAGAATTAGCAGGTGATGGAAAAAGGCAGGTGTTGTCTTAAATTTATCTCATAAATTAAGATAATCCTTTTCTAACCTGAACAAGCTCCAGTCAAACTAGGTAAAGATATCTGAGTGAGCACAAATATATTTGACTCAGTCGAGATAACTTTTAATGATAGAAAAAAGAGAATGTTAGGTTCAATCGTGTGCTAGCACGATTTTCTTGAACCTAATTGAATCTAATTCAAATCAATTAAACTGGGTTAGTCCAATTGATAATATCCATATCTAAACCCTTATTTGTATGATCCAGTTAGGTTCAGTTCTATATGGTAATGGGATATGTTGTGATCCCTATCATCAACATCATTGAAACTCCTTCCGATGGATCAGAACTCTTCTGATTTAGACAACTAGAATGATCGATCATCTAAATCATTCTAATTGCTCCCAAAATCCACCACTGACACCTAGCAGTATATGGTGACAATCCATCAAAACTAAAAATAAATCTCTCGGTGTAGCTACTTGTGTGATTAAGTTCTTCTATCTTGAGCCTCGATCAGATTAGGGTTAAGATAAACTCGTCAAACCCTAATTTCTATCATATGATTTAATCATTCAATTCAAGTCCAATGTGAAGATCTTAATAGAAACTCTTTCTATTATTTAACTTTCTGCCATGGCTATGGGCTTATGGACTTGATTGTCATGATCATCATAGGGCTGCTCCTCATCCACCGAGGTAGATAGATTCTATCTTGGTGCAATCCAATTCCTACAATGAACATGCTATAGCCAACATACACCTTAGAATTTCGAATGGCTAGGAGATCGAGTCATGGTGTAGTCAAACTATAACACCCTTAAGGTGAACTACCGATGCACCTCAGGTCAAAGAATCAGACACACCACTGCAGCTTCGAGTCAGTCATCGATGAGAAGGTAGACTTCCTTATGACTACTCGAGGTGGTCACGCTCAGTGCCCTCATTCTCTAACAAGTATCTGTACTCTCGCTCTGGTGTCTCTACACCGTAGACTCAAGACTCATCTACTATAAAGAAGCGATTGTACACTAACCTTTCAGATCAATCACCATCCTCGTGATGATCCTACGGTCAGGAGCATTTTATGAGTTAATAATGAAAATTCTTATCTTAAATTTTCAACTCTTGAAAATAAGAATTATCATTATCATTAACTCAAGGGATGTGTCACAGACACTAAATATACATATATGATAGAAAATAATCCATTTTACTATTTATAATCAAAATTATAATTTTGCCCCTGAAAGTGTATTACAAGTGTCAGCCAATTCTGGCTTCTAGGGCACACACATATCTAACAAACTTTCACTTGACCTAAAGTCAATTGACTACAAATCTAAGTCCCATCTTCTCAAGATGGGCTTTGATCTTCTGCTGGCCCAATGGCTTTGTAAGCTGGTCTGCCGTATTGTCTGCAGAGTCGACTCTCTTAATCTCGACGTAACCCTTCTTAAGATAATCACGGATGAGGTGGTATCGCCGTTCGATGTGCTTGAATTTTTTGTGAGACCTCAACTCCTTAGCAAGTGCTATGGCATCATTGTTGTCATAGTACAGAGGAATGGCATCTGATGGCATCACTCCAATCTCTGCGGCAAACTTCTTGTACCAGAATACCTCCTTTGTAGCTTCTGACGTAGTGATGTATTCTACTTCCATGGTGGAATCTGCTATCACTGTCTGCTTGAAACTTTTCCAACTGACAGCTCCACCATTGCACAAAAATAGACTCCTAGATGTCGACTTTCAATCATCTACATCGGACATAAAATCCAAGTCTGTATATCTCTGGACTTGGAGTTCTTCATTACCAAAGACCAACAATATATCCTTAGTTCTTCTCAAGTACTTAAGGATACATTTCATAGAAGTCCAGCGTTCTTCACCTGGATTCGACTGATATCTGCTCGTGACACTCACAGCATGGGCTATATCAGGTCGTGTACATAACATGGCATACATGAGGCTCCCTATTGCTGAAGCATAAGGGATCTTGCTCATGCGTTCTATTTCCTCAGGTGTGCTAGGGTACATCTTCTTGGAAAGATGAATGCCATGTCTGAAGGATACCAAACCCCTCTTAGATTTTTCCATGCTAAACCTCTTTAGCACTTCCTCTATGTACATCTTCTATGAAAGTCCTAGCATCCTATTCAGTCTATCTCTATAGACCTTAATTCCTAGAATAAAGGATGCTTCTCCTAGGTCTTTCATGGAGAATTCTTTAGCTAACCACATTTTAACTATGGTCAACATGGGAATATCATTTCCAATGAGGAGGATATCATCCACATACAATACGAGGAAAACAACAGCACTCCCACTAATCTTTTTGAAGACACATGGCTCCTCCTCATTTTTAATGAAATCAAATATTTTGATTACATCATTAAAATGAGTATTCCAGCTCCAAGATGCTTGCTTAAGTCCATATATGGACCTTTGCAGCTTGCATACCTTATGATCATCATCACTGGATGTGAAACCTAGCGGCTATTCCATATAGATATCTTCCTCAAGATATCCATTTAGGAATGCCATTTTCACGTTCATTTGCCATATTTCATAATCGAAATAGGCTGCAATAGCAAGCAATGTACGGATGAATTTTAGCATAGCTACTAGCGAAAAGATATCCTGATAGTCAATGCCTTCATGTTGACTCTAACCTTTTGCCACTAATCTAGCATTGAATGTCTCCACATTTCCATCTGCACCAATCTTTCTCTTGTAGATCCATTTACACCCAATAGGTACTATACCTTCTGATGGTTCTACCAAGGTCTAGACTTGGTTTGAGTGCATCGAGTCAATTTCTAACTTCATTGCCTTTAACCATTTTTCAAAGTCGATATCTGATATCACCTCGTTATAGACTTTGGGTTCATCACCATGAACCCCATTTCCTAGGAGGAACATTTTCTCTACTTCCTCTGAAATAGTACCTAAGTACCTCTCAGGGGGACGAAAAACTCTTTCCGATTTATGAGGTGGAGGAGGTAGTAACTGGATTGGCTTAACCTAATTTGATTTCATTTGATCCTTAGCTCGTTGCTCTTATGAGACTTTCTCATCGAGCTTGATCTGCTTTTCAATGCCGCTTATCTTGAATAAACTATTTTTTAAGAAAGATGGCATGTCAACTCACAATCACATTGTGAATCTTCTGGAATGTAGAAATAATATCCTAATGACTCTTTAGGATATCCTATGAATCGAGCTCTAAAGGATCCTAAAGTCTAACTTTATCCTCTTGTTGTCTTTTGACATGAGCGAACAATCCCAAATTCTGAGATGACTCAGACTTGATTTCTTACCATGCCATATCTCATATAGTATGGTAGGAACGGTTTTAGAAGAAACCCTATTCAGTAAGTATATTGCAGTTAACAAATAGTATCCCTAAAGAAAATCAGGAAGGTCTGTGAAGCTCATCGTGGATCGGACCATATCTAATAG